>CAAKHC010002399.1:34250-46105 GCA_901007825.1 Macroramphosus scolopax
TGAAGCGAGGAGGAGGAGGAGCAGGAGGAGGAGGAGGAGGAGGAGGAGGAGGAGGAGGAAGGCTTCTACTGTGAAGCAGGGAATCATCAAGGTTAACCAGTATCGTATGGTGATTGTTTGCTAGGAGATACGTTTGAAACACTGTAAGAGGTAAATTAACTTCATTAGTTATGGTGTTAGAGAGATACGTAGGAGGAGCACTACTAGTGTCCCTCAAACCACAGATACTTAAGGAGGAAGATGATGACCAAAAAATGGCATAAACTTTATTTTCAAACTTAGAATATTTCTGCAAATTCCTTCAAAGTCTTCCTCTCTCTTTGATTAGATCTCTTGTTAGTTGAAAAGGCAGAGTAGGGACATTATGGCTGATTCCAACAGTTGACGTGACAGGACACACCTCGGTCCAGTGCACCGTTACATTATGGTCACGATGGCAAACAAACAGCGTGGTACTGTGTAGCTGCAAGACACAGCCCGCCGCTGTACTCGATTTTAGAACACAATAACAACACAATGAAAACATATGAATGGAAACACAATTAGTCAGGAAGTCAACCTGCTGTTGGTTTAGTTGTGTGAACAGTCGTCAACATCATCCTGCGGAGCGATGCTTCGTGTTCCTACACGCCGCTTGTTTGCTCTCACAGAGTTGGCTTTTGTGCCACTGACTTTTGTCTGTGTTGGCCTGTGTGTCGCGGCCTCTTGTGTGTTTTCAGGGACGGAGGATTCCTACACCGTGACCTGTGGAATGCCTCTGCCCTGCTTGGCTGACGCACAAAAGAACAACAGTGGCTTGTATTGCTTAGGCAAGTACAAAACATCACAGATTTACATCAGCTTCTTTCTTTCCGCTCTGCCACACAAAACAGTAACTCAAGAACGACCCAGGCTTGGAATGTTTCCTCTTGAAGTTGATCAAAATGACAAGATTTTTTGGTTTCTCTGTGCAGCAGGTCCAGAAATGTCCGGCGTTCCTCGCATTAAGACCACGGCAACATTCAAGTCTGGCACCACAAAATGCAACTTAAAAAGAAGTCAGGAGCGACTCAAGGAGAGCTTGAACCTAGCACGCTCAGGTACAGAGGTTGCCACACAACAAACCCAACAAATACAAATACAAGATTAAATTCAAAGTACCTCTTGTTACTGGTTAAGAAACATTTTAGGATTACCAAGAACTGCCAGTATCTGAAGCCACAATCTTTAGAAGATAAAGCAGACCTGAAGGCTGCTTCAAAGTAAACCAAAAACCAAAGGCAAATGTGAAAGACATTTGTGGGGAAATTGATGTGGTTTTGAGTGTCTTGAATGTCTCAGCAGAGCTCTTTGTCTGGCAGTGACAGGGGAGGATGTAATTAACCATAGCATGCTTTCCAGTCGGGTCTGACCTAGCCATCAATCAACTGCGTTTCCGATTGCAGGATTATTTTGGTACTCCAAAAGGGTTTCCGTACATGAACAGATTAACTTCTGTTTTGAACACATGTGTGGAGCAACACCTTCCATCCACAGTGTTAATTGACATGTGTGTGGATGCAGTTATTGTCTTTAACAGTTGTGCGATTGTGTGTGTGTGTGTGTGTGTGTGTGTGTTGTGCGTGTGTCTGCTGGATGTGGTGTGGTTGTGGGGGGGTGGTTGTCTCCCGTGTCCACAGATAGCAGGTTCCTCTTCACTGAAAATGTCCAATTCAGCTACGTGAGCCTCCGCTGCACCTCGTCCGGGCAGCGACTGCGCAGCCGTCACGGCAGGAAAGCGGGAGAGGAGGACGGCTCGTCCATCACAGCTGAGTTTGAGCTGGATGTGAACCTAGAGGAGGTAACAGGTTGGTCTCTGCCTGCCTGCCTGCCTGCCTGCCTGCCTGCAACCTTCACTTCTTGTTCTCCACCTCTTTCTTCCACCGCTGTCTGTCACTTGACGAAACCAAACTATTAAAGTATCTCCTGTTTTGACTTTGCTGTGGTGGTGGGCTGTTGTTTGGGACACGGGGGTCCAGGTTTTTTTTTTTTCTCCACGACTTCTATATACAAGGTGGCTACGTTATTTGTTTAAGTGCATGTCAGCATGTTGAGCGTCCATGTGCAGTTTACCATAGGAATGAAAGATGACTTTGTTTCTCTGGAGACAGTTGTGGTATCTAGTGCTTCTCTCAGCAGAGAGCTGTGACCTGAACTGTGTGCGCCGACGGTCAGAGAAGAGGCTCAGGAAGACCATCAGGACCCTGAGGAAGTCCATCAACCGGGAGCAGTTTCACCTCCACTTTGCTGGGTCAGACTATGAGCTCTCTAAGAGTCTGGGTCAGCCGGCAGAACTGCCAGGACACTGTGTGGCGGGACAGGTGCTTGTGGGCAGGAAGTGTGGTGAGTTTTGTGTTTACCTGTTTTCAAATGCATAAGCCAAGGTTAAAGACACAATGTTCGCCATTCAGCCTGGTATCAGCTGTGTTTTTTATCTCTGAAGAGTCCACACGGGAGTCAGGGCATCAATGGGTCTGACTCAGCCTGTACGCACAGTAGACTCATGGTCATGTCGTGAAATAGTCCATGCCAGTGAGATATATTTAAACAAGCCGCTTTAATGATTGGATACGATTTGGAGCAGGTGTTGGCCAGATGAGTGCCATATTTGGTTTGCAGACATGCTGTAATGAGCTTGTTGGAGAGGAGAGCGAGCTTGCGTGGAAGAACAGAGAGACTGTTGTTGGCCTTCCAAGCTGTGAGATCTTCCAGCATCTCTCTGGGATCAGAACGAGTGTAATATGAGGGCTGATGGCAGGGCCGACGGTAGCTCTTGCCACTCGGTTGGGGTTTTATATTAAACGTGCAGTGGAGAAAATGTTCATAAATAAGACCGCATACTGTCAGCGTTACTCAGCCGAAGGCTGGCATGTGTTTTCTCTGGCTGTTGCGGCCGTGGGCCCCTGGTTTCGGGCCTCACAGTAAGTTCGCTCTTCAAGACAACAACGTTTCAAGTGTGCTTGAGCTCTTTGTTAACCTCCATCTTCCAGGGAAGGACAGGGCCCACAGTGGTGTTATTCTTCGTGTCCAGAGTTCTTCACTTGTATTAGACATGTAGGCTTTTCGGCAGTTTCTAAACTTGTTTGTTAAAAGATGCCGTAGAAATCAACTCACACACCTGCATCGACCTCTATGTTAACATTGGAAATGCTGTTTTGAGCTGACAGGATATAAACCTCAACTGTTGCCGTTGACAACTGTTTTATCTCTCGGTAACACAGGTCTTATGTGTATTGCTTCCGTAACTCCCCTGCTACGCTTTCAGGTCAACATTAAGCAATCCATTGGCCATGGCAGGGGTGTAGACATGTAATTTGGGAGAAGAGAGAGAGAGAGAGGGGTGGGGGGGTGGTGGGGGGTGAAAGGCATTCTTAACCTCCAACTCTTTAAGGGAGCGATATTTTTCCCTCCTCCCCCACCTCCTGCTCTGGCTTAGCTCTGCAGTTTGGTCCTTTTCAGTTTGCCCACTCCATTGAAAACCCCATTTGGGGCTCGTTCTCAGTGCCTGAGAGGGTGCGTTTCCCTCCAGGAAAACACAGCCTTCAGTGCATTTGGAGAAATGTGCTTTCACTTCCTTGCACTCCTTTTGAGAACTTCTACTCCCATTCTGCGATGTGTTTTGGTTACCGGTTGACTCAATTTGCATTCATGGGACCTTGATCCTCTTTGAATACCTGATGAGGATTGTTTATTCATGTATACGTCTGTTGTTTGGCAATTATCACTTTTCTCGCAGCATCATCCTGTGACTGCATCAAAATAAATCTCTAGAAAGGAAAAATAAGTGCGAGCAGCTCAGCGCTGAAAAAGCTCCACAAGCTACGTGAACGCAGGGCGAAGGTCCGTGTGTTGCAGTCAACTTGTTTGCATGTTTGTTTTAACATTGAAGATGTTTAGGAAGTCCTGTTGATTCAAGCTGGCAGTTTGAGTGTTGTGTCCCCCCTGCCCCCCAACTGGGGCCACTTTGCATGACCCCCAACCACTAAACTGCTAAAGAGAATTGACTTCAGCCACACCATGGGAATCAATTAGCATCAGCTGTTTGGGCCTCTGCTTGATGGGCGCAAGCAGTGATTGGGCCAAGCAGAATGGGGGGATTCAGAAACCTGACCCCTTTTATTGGGTTCAGCTCCTTACCACTGTGATACCGTAGTGTTTTCCTATGTCATCAAGTAGGCAAAGACTGAGGACTTGAATAGAGGTGAAAGGTCTTTTAAACCTCTTTGGGGCCATCAATTCGAGGACTCTATAGGACTGGTCTTTGCATTTGAAAGGCTTCAAGGTTTTTTTTTCTTTCACTTTCACTCTGTCTCTTCTCTCGTTGCTTCCCTCTGTCAAATAAAAGCTGTTAGAGGACAATGCTATGATGCCTCCGCATGGTCTTTCAGAGTCAACAAAGGGCCTCAAAAATTGAACTGCTCTTGAGAGAATTACATTTTCTTTCTTTAAAGGGAAAATCTAACATTTTGCTGAGCCGCATATAATGGATCGATGTTAAAGCTTTTGTGTGTCTAGCTTTTAGAGATGGTGGTTTTCTACTTACAGGCGGCTTAAAGAGCTTCGACTGAGGCGCATTCGGGACCAAAGGGATTTCATTGATTTATTCTTGTGTGAGATTGGCTTCAGTTTTCAAGTCAAGTTCTTAAGACTATCAGACAGACACAGTAATTCCCAAATTAATTACAGGCATCTCTCTTAATGGGAGGAACCAAAGGAAAACGGTGCTTGGGTCCCTTTAATTAAGCCTTTGCTTTTGTGAGATAAGAAGGAAACACTCTCTTTGATTTTCTTCTGTGTTTGCTTTTAAAAGAGACGAGGGTGCTCATGGTGGTATTAAAAGTAATTCCCTGATGCGCCGCCATGTTAAAGCACTAGGATGTGTCAGTTGTAGGGAGCAGATGCAGCTGTGGAGACGATTGGGGCTGTTTTGTCGCTTCTGTTTTCATGAATGTATTAAGTTTGTTCCTATATGTATTTTAAAATCCTTTTCTATTCGTCCCTGACAGTTGATGTCTGTTATAAGTTTCTAGCATCGCGAGTCTCCTAAGATGAAGTACCATCATGCCTCAGTTTAGTGTGTAGGATCAGACAGCAATCAAGTATTCCAAAGAAAGTTTGAGCCCTACAAATATTTTACTGTTGTTGTAATATAAAGCTCTTAGTTTTGATTTAAATCCTAAATTCGTAAGAAGCTATTGTTATTTATGGCCCCAATGTGGTCGGGGAAACAAAGAGATCCTTACAAATGTTATGTTTTAGTATTTCAGCTTTCATCACGTCATATTTGTACCGAAGAGGATTAGGGTCACTGAAAAAAAAAACTTTTGTAGTTTTCCTCTCAGAATTCTGAGAAAAAAGTCAGAATTCAAACATATTTTTTCATAGTGGCCCTAAACCTCTTCAGTACCTTTTAATGTGCAAGAAGTGAATCCTATAAAAAACTAAATTGAAATACACGTTTTTCTTTATTTTTAATATCTAATGAATTGAAACTAGATACATTGTTTACCCATCAACAGGACAACATCTGTAAGAACCATGTCTGTGAGGAGCTTTAAGGTTTATTTTGTAATCATGTTCCATATTTTCCCAATTGTGATACATAACTGCAGGTAACACACTGTATTCCTCTCTCACTTTACTTATACTACAGGCATCTTTTTCACCTTCAGGCATGTATGAGCAGCTCTCTATCCAAGGCTGTTGATTTGAAAGTGATAAATTCTAATTATATATGTAATAATAATTAATTGCAATTAATATAACATTTATATGGTTAATTAATGCATGCTGTGCAAATGCATTATGTGTTTATCCAAAGTTGTACTTATACATACAAGGCTATATTGTGACATTTGTTAGCATAGAATAAGAAGATAAGTACTCATAAACATTAAAAACTATAAAGGCACTGGGAAAGCGCAGATCTCCACCAATGCCAATGTAAAAAAGGACGCATTTTTCCCCCACAATGGTGAGTGTATCAGCCCCCAAATGTAATGGGTTCTTCCTTGGCCCAGGCTACACCCCTCTGCCAAGTTTCATAAACTCGTCTCCGGAGTCTTTGCATATTTCCTGCTCACAGACAAACAGACGCGTGTGGAAACATTGGTGGAGGTACGAAGCTGTGATGGATCAGGAAGCAGAAGTAGATGTTTAATCTGCCTATTACAGATTGAACTAAGCTCAACTAAGCAATTCAATTAATGATATGTCCTTTTTATCCGTCTATTTTTCATTCTCATTACCATTTAAGTGAAAATCTGAAATCTGCTGACAGACAGAAACTGTGACCCGACAACCTCGAATAAATAAAGATACTGAGCAGACAAACACTCTGAATTGTGTTTACCTCGCTCAAGTATGCACGTGGTCCTGTTTGATTATACTTAAGAGGCAGCTGATGAAGTCTGGGTTCCTTTAATTTGATGTTTTTGTCACGCAGTTGAAGTGCTGTATTTATAGTGTAAATCTACAGTGTGGTCAGGGCTGTTTGATTTTGTGTAGCCGCAGGGCACACGGCTATTTTTGTTCATTCGTGTCTGCACTTTACATCCTCTAGCTTCCCCGTCTCATGTTTTTTAATGGGGCGCTACCTGACACACCAGACTCTCATCTGTCTGCTAAATTGATGTAATTTACAAGTGCAGACATGACACATCAATTTGGGGTTTCTTTGTTTTCTTGTTATGATGAATGACACAGTGCTCGTTGCGATCGAGTGGCAGATTAATGTGTCGTTCCTCCCCCGTCTCTCAGTGAGCTGCAGTGCTGGTACTTACTACGACGGGGATCAGGGAAGGTGTGTTCTGTGCCCAGCTGGAACGTATCAGGACGAGGAGGGACAGATGTCGTGTGAGGTCTGCCCTGGACCGGAAGGAAGAGAAGTCTCCAAAGTGGTTGGGGCTCGAAACATGTCAGAGTGCGGAGGTAAAATCCAGAGAAAAAAATAAATTGTCGTAAGGATTTCTTTAAAAGAGTTTGCTGTTGGCTCAACAGAGAGACTACTCCTGTATTAAAAGGGAACTTACTCATGTTTGAAACACCTGCACATAAAGAAAACAGTCTTTTTGTAGGACTTTCAATCATAAATGGTGATATTCTTTATAATTCATCGTCAATTAATACCATGAAAAGACAAAAACTAGCTGGTAAATGTAAGGTAAATAACATGTAAGACTCTATGACAATATAAGAGTACAAAGGACAGCAGACACAACACAAAATATGAATAACTGTTTGTTGAGTATAAACCCAACAGGAAGCGATGGTGCCTCGATACAGATCTCCCCCTGTCAGTTGTTCTGCTTTGTGTAATGCCAAAGAAGCTTGTGCTTAGATGTTGAAGATGTACTTGAATTCAAAAGGTGAACCTGGCTTCCTTCTGTAGTGAACAAAAGCTGAGGGAGCCATCATGTTTTTGTCTCCTCCGCAGCCGTTATCACAGTCACTTTGTGGCTTAATCCCAGATCCCATCTCCCTTGACAGACTAAACAAGGAGATTTATCAGCCGACTCCCAGCGGCACCCAGTTTGTATTAGTCATCCAGCAGATTCAGAGTGTGAGAGGAGGTGCACATGTAGATAAAACATGGTGTCATTCCATCAACATGCTTTACGCTCTCTTTTTCAAAATGGAAGGAGGTGCAAATATTTCACATTCTACACAGAAGAATAGCTTTAAATATAAGAACAAGAGGTATGTTATTGTCAAACTGTGTCCCACTCATCCAAATGCTTGTGTGTTTGTGTGTGTGTGTACCTGTTCAGGTCAGTGCTCCCCAGGTCAGTACTCCCATGACGGCTTCCTCCCCTGCCTGCCCTGTCCACTGGGATCATACCAGCCAGAAGTGGGTCGCACCTCCTGCTTCTCTTGTGGAGGCAACCTGGTCACCAAGCGCAGTGGTGCTGTTACCTTTCAAGAGTGTGAGACCAAAGGTGTGGCAGCCTTCTTTGTTGTAGTTGTGACGCCCAACTCCACTTTAAGTTGTATTCTTTTGTTGAGTTTCAATGTAAACAGATTCCATGGTTCCACAAAACTTCATGAAAACCTGTCAAACATATAACAGGTTGTTTGGTTAAAAGCATTACCGAGCTTTTTGAGGTTTTTCCCCTGACGTCACAAACGTATCTTATTCTGTATAGTCGCAACTCTTCTTGGTGTTGACAGGAAGTCTGCTGCCCTCTGCAGAGTTTGCAAAAATTTTTTGTGAGTCTGTTAAAATACACGGATCTCCTAAATATAAGGATGTATTCTAGTCTAATTGGAGATGCACACATCAGAACAGTGTCTTTTTGGAGGATTATATTGACTAAGCTCTCCCTGTCATCACCCTTGTCTCCTGCAGTTCAGTGCTCCCCGGGTCATTACTACAACACCAGCACACACCGCTGCATCCGCTGCCCCATGGGCATGTATCAAATGGACTTTGGGCAGAACTACTGTGTCACCTGCCCTGGAAATACCACTACAGATTTCGACGGCTCCACTAACATTATGCAGTGCAAAAGTATGAATGATTGTACACGTACATTATCAAACATGTATAAAGAAACAAGTATCGGCACATCACGAACAAAAAGCCTGTTTGGCACCTTTGTGTCCTTTCACAGACCGACAGTGTGGTGGAGAGCTGGGAGACTTTACCGGCTACATTGAGTCCCCCAACTACCCGGGGAATTACCCCGCCAATGTCGAGTGCACGTGGACCATCAACCCACCGCCGAAACGCAGGATCCTGATTGTCGTCCCAGAAATTTTCCTGCCCATTGAGGATGAGTGTGGAGACTACTTAGTAATGAGAAAAAGCTGTGAGTCTGAGCTGTGTGTGAATTAATCAGCACAATCTGATCCCACATGGTTAAACATTTTTTAAAGAAATCATTTTTACCACAAAATGATGCTTACAGTAAATGTAGACTATGTTACGCACAGCCTAAGTTAAATCAAGTTACATTTCAAATAAATCTCAATGTCCTTTCAAGTGAAACTACATGTGCATGCGACCAATTAAAAAAAGCCTCAGCCTTGTCTCACAATACCAAGAAAGAATAATATGTGTCAGATGCTCATGTCTCTTTTCTGGGATTATTGCAGACTACTAGCAATAACTTTTATTTGGATTTCACAGCTCTCTCCAACTCTGTGACAACATATGAGACTTGTCAGACATATGAACGTCCCATCGCCTTTACCTCCCGTTCCAAGAGGCTTTGGATACAGTTCAGGTCCAATGAGGGGAACAGCGGGAAAGGCTTCCAGGTCCCATATGTTACATATGACGGTAAGAGAACATGTGACACCTTGGCTCATGGATTTTGCATCATGCTATGGTTGAATGTATGCACATTTAATTAGTCATACTAAGAAGCTATTCATGGACTTTATATGTTTCAGAGGACTACCAAGAATTGATAGAAGACATAGTGAGAGATGGAAGATTATACGCTTCAGAGAATCACCAGGAAATTCTAAAGGTATGCAATTTTTACCTGTTATAATCCTCACTTGTAGTTCTACTTTTTTTTTTTTTTATTCGAACTTGACTTCTGTTGGCCAGTAACTTTGTTAAGGACAAAGAAATGTGTAGAAATGAAATAACTGGTGCAAAAGCCCCGCCTGTAGGTATTTCACATAAATATGTCACTGTGTCTTAAAGTAATTAAATTAGAGGCAATAACAGTTATTATGTACTCAAACCCCCCTCTTTGTTTGTGTTTCTCTGCATTCTCTATTTGGGAGAGTATGTACTGCCCTCTTGTGGAGACTTGTAGAATTACATGCGCTGCTCACATTGGCTTTCTTAGTTGAATTGAATTGAATTGAATGCTTTATTTAGAAAGACATGGAAGCAGTACAAGTACAGTTCACAATTCAAGGTCCTCTAAACTGGATCACTCATAAAAGCACAACGGCTTGTTTAAAATGAGATCCCTCACGCATTCAAATCATGATGAAAGTCGATTATTACATCTATTTGATTTCCATTAATACATTTTCTCCCCAGGACAAGAAGCTCATGAAGGCCTTGTTTGATGTACTGGCTCACCCACAGAACTTCTTCAACTACACAGCCCAAGAATCAAGAGAAATGTTCCCCAAGTCTTTCATCCGCTTCCTGCGTTCCAAAGTACTGAGATTCCTTCGTCCATAGGAATGGCTGGTTGCTAACCAGGTTCCTGGATATTTGGTGATGAGCTGGATACTGGCCACAGTCTTTGTTTTATACCCAGACCAGTGTAAGAGTTAACTGTAGTTATCTGTTTTAAAGTGGACCAATACTTAAGTGGACCACGTGCTGGATAAATCTGATCCTGTGGTAAAGGACTTTTAACTGGAGCTTTAAGGGGAAAACTATTGAAGAGAAAATGGTATGAAGCATTGACCGGCATTCTCTGATGGGCATCAGGATAACCTCTGCTACATGTATTTGGGTTAAAATCAAAACAATTGCAATAAGTTTCTAACCTCCTTTAGATCTTCTGTGTTTTCATCATATGGTATTCATGTATTTGAATATTGCTAAATACTATTCATTATAACATTAAGAGTCTTTTGCTAATGCATAGTGATGAGAAGCAAATACAATAGCTAGTTTAGATGCATCTACTTTCACAAGTAGAGTTTAAATGACAGAAATACTGCTAAATGAAAGAAACAATGATAGCACAAATGTTTCCCTGGGAAAAATAGCACTACTAAGATTGTAGTGGAACCACAATAGCAATTATTCTGATGAATGTTTTGTATATGATGTAAAAAGTTTTAGGTTAAACGTTAAGGTATGGTAGCAACAACATGATTGACAGTATGGAAATATTGCAACTCCCATTACAGTGGTTGCCACCGTCCTGAAAAACTTCAGATTCCAAAAAAAAGGACGGCAACTTATTATGAATTAATGACACCTTACCTGCTCCATCAAAATAAGACCAGTGTGCATTCATTGTTCTTTAAATTGTGGACCAACAACCAAAGACAACTGTTCACTCTTCTGAGAATCAACGACATGGGATTGTGTGTTTTTGAGTAACAGTGATACGAGGTCAGAATAAATTAAATGAAAAGTCTTGTAAAATAGAATTGAGCTACTCACCTGTCTTAGATGATACACGTGTGTATATTTTTATGGTTTTGTACATCTAATATGCTGTAAATAAAGATAGGAAACTTATTGTGTGTTGGGTTTCACTTACATTGCAAAGCAAAGCTTCAAGTAATTTGCCAAAAACTACATCCAATGTCTCCTAAACCGTTTTGAACAAACACAGAATTTATGTGCTTATTCATTGAATTTTTAAATTTGTTATTGTTATATTTTGGAAACCAAAAATACATAAATATATATGAAAATACAAGTAAAAACACTAAAACAGCTTCTCTAGCAATATTATTGTATTTATTTATTTAACTGTATGTCATGTTTATGTTCCCTCGATCTTTCTCGAGCTACAGTTTCGTATTACGACTGGTTACGATGATGGCAAATGAAAGGATGAGTACGTTACTTTTGTACACCTAAGGTAATCAACCAGGGCGGAGTGTAGAAGCCTTGCATGAGTTTATCAACTTTTTCGATAATTTATAATTAGAGACTAATAAGATTGTTAAAATAACATCGCTTGGCCTAATCTACAATAATCTACAATTGATACAAGCGCAAAAATATCCGCATTTTTTTTAAGTGTCCGATGTCTTATCGTCTGCCGGGACATCGCTATACCAATATGGAGCGCGCTGTGCGGAAATTGACCGCCATGTCCGGAAACTACAAGTCAGCTGCTGAGAGAAGCTGTTTATCCTCGAAGTAGCTCAATGGCTAACGTTGTCAGTTGATA
>CAAKHC010002400.1:0-31368 GCA_901007825.1 Macroramphosus scolopax
ATTCATATGCCTTTCTTCTGACCTCAATGAGGTACTCTCTGTTCGATCACCCCTCTGAGGAACTTGCTGCTTGAGCCAACACACCAAACAAACAGATGTTTCAACACCTAATGTTAACAGCAGTTTAGACACTTTATAACTCATCTGAAACTGTGAAAACTATAAAGTGACAAACAGGGAGATTAGCTAGTAAACGATATGTGTATGTGAGTCTCATATAAAAAAGATCAAGAGATTGTTAGCACAAGCACTGGGAGAACATCAAATCTGCGGAATTACTAGGAGAGAATAGAGGAAACGCATGTCAAGGATGTTGAGACAGCGTCTCATGTAAGGTGATATTTTTTCCAAACCACACTATTCCTGTCATTCGCCTCCCACAGAGGTGGGCCCCCAGTCAGAACCAAGCAGTGAGTGTGAGAAGCTGAAGCCAATGTTATATGTGTCTACAGATTCCTCAGAGGCTGCAGCTAGCTGTGACTTTTAACAGTCCGGACGTCACTCTAAACTACATTTAGCCCACACTGAATGGAGGGAGGAGAAGAGGGCAATGCCTGTGTATCATTTCCTGCAGTGAGTAAAGGGAGGAACTGTGTGTTCGAGCATTAGTAATTACGCAATAAACTGCAGAATCAGAATCAATGTAAAACCACCGGGAATGTCAATTTTGCCACCATATTTTAAGCATTATAGTCTGAAGGATGCTTGAAACTTCCCTTAGAGAACCAATCATCTGGAGTCCATAAAGTCAAAGGGAAACAGTTTCCTTGGCCAGCAAAAACCATCAGCAGAATCGCAAACAAACAAATAGTATCATTCAAACCACATATGCATACAAACACATACACAAACAAAGCCTGTTGCAATCTGTGCCATATTCTTTTCATCTCCTCCCCGTAAGCCAACAAGCGTCTTATTCGTGAAATTGACCACCTCTAGAAGAGGCTTATTAATTCACTATACAGTCAAAATAATCGTTTTATATAATGATAACTTTGGCCTGGACATAATTAGTATACTTGGAGGGGATGGATTTGAAATAAGGCATAATAATTTGTATAAAGATTAACTTGGCGTGATGAGAATAGATTATTAGCTACACCCACTGTGAGTGAAGTAAATCACAAGTGGAACCTCTGGTGGTTTATCATTTGCCTAGATTATGAATACTGTGAGTATATGTGTTGACACAGAGATTGATGTTAATACAATTCCTATCTAAAATCTTTCAGCAAACTTATTGATCGTTTTTGTACAATGGTCAGGATGAAGTGTTATGAATGGCTGTGTTTGCACAGCTCTGAAGACTATATGCTGATGTGATTTATGGTACTTTTTCACAACACCATTTATAATATTCACCATGAAATATATGTATGATACAGGTTCAAATCGTATTGCCCACCTTTATCATGTGCATGTGGGCATGTGCATGTATCCAATGTGTGTGCATGTTTGTTGAGGTGTAAGAGTGAGGATGTGGGTTGTGGTAAACCAGCAGACAGGAGACACAACATGATGAGATTTAAAGACAGCTTGAGCTGTGGGGATGATGGGGACTGTTCATGAATACTGTTTCGAAAAGAATGACTCAGGAATGTTTCCGGCGACAGTCACACTGAGTCATCCACAAAGAGGACATTCAAACTATATGTTGACAGATGTGACAGATATAGATCTATGTTGATGGTACAGTCGAAGGCAAACACACACCTGTGAACAGCGATGAGTCTCATCAACACTGAAAATGATTTGAAGATGCTTAAAGGTGCTATAATAAAACAAGAGTGTCTAACTTCAAAGTTGCTTTAAGTTTACGGTTTCAATGAAAGTAAGAAAAAAGGTTTGGTATAAATATTCAGCATGAAAGTAAACTAATTGTCTGAGCTTCCAAAATATGGTGAGAATAGGAACTCAACCAGTCTAAATAATTTGACTTTGGAAAAACTAAGAAAAATAAATAAAGTAACCGCCATATGCTTGGTTTGGCGCCCGGAATGTTGGTTGATTTGTGGCTTCACTATGAGCAAAACAAGCAAATAAGAACAAAAGATTGAAATGTGCCTTTTGATGCAAACAAAGAATTAAAAACCTTTAAAAATAATCCACAGCACATTTGTCCTCAACCATTGTGACGTTTGGGTATATTCATCTGACAAGACAAGTAAAATAAATTATGTTTGAATGTAACCTTATCATTATTATATAAATAACTCACATTAATGGAGCAATTCATTGATTTAATTATGCGCTTTTGTTAACATCTGGTACTTCTAAAACTTTCTTTTCAGATGTAAACACAGGAGTAAAATATTATTTTCTTTGCAGCAATGAATGATTCCCCTCTTCTCTACAGAGGGACTTTTTTGGCTGCGTTAAACAGTCTATTATATGCGTGGTCACTCTTTCCCCAAGAATTCATACTCGCAGTTACTCCAAGATTACATTTCCGCAGATTACAGGGGGGCGGAGGAGACCAAAGTGAGCTCTCAACATCAGGCACTCACACAGACATGACTCCCGTTCCTCTGCACTTCAGACACAGTGGGCTCATCTGAGGAATCAATCTGGGGGACTACTGAAACTGAATGTGGACCATTTCAATCTACTGGATTTCTATATTCAAGTGCAGGTATTCGTTTCCTACAGCGACTCAAGTGCGGTGAGAGAAAATAGAGGATAAATTATATTTTTTGCAGAATTTTCCAGTGGTTATGTATTCACATGTGCATATTTAGAATGTGGTTATTTATCATCTTTGCATACGATACGCCTTCCATTTGTAATCCAAAACTCTTATCCTCATGTTGTTATTTTTTTATAAGGTCAATAATATCAACATGAAGAACTAAATTGTTTTTAATGAGAGTTGTAAAAAACAAAAGTGGCATTAACGACGATGCAATAATAAATGGATCTATGATCGTTCATTGTCTGTGCAGCTGAAGCTCCGTGTGTGTGCACGATGAGTGTGTGTGCCTGCAGCGCTTCCTACCTGTGGAGGTGGCTGGTGGGGGCTCTGTTCTTGGCTACCGCGCTGCCGGCGAGCGGCATCTGCCCCAAATCCTGCGCCTGCTACGTTCCATCCGAAGTGCACTGCACCTTCAGATACCTGACTGCAATACCCGACCACATCCAGCCATCTGTGGAAAGAATCAACCTGGGGTGAGCTCCCTCTTCCTTTG
Source organism: Macroramphosus scolopax (assembly GCA_901007825.1). NCBI lineage: Eukaryota > Metazoa > Chordata > Actinopteri > Syngnathiformes > Centriscidae > Macroramphosus > Macroramphosus scolopax. The sequence continues at coordinate 3,186 of CAAKHC010002400.1, forward strand.
CAGCCTTATGCAGACAGGAGAACCGCAGCTACCGTCCCTCTGATGAATGAGCATTTCACTGCTTTATATTAAACAGAGATTGTAACGTCATGGAAATACTAACTTTAACATAAAAGTTAGCTTAAGTTAATGTAATTTCAAAATGACAGTATTACTTCAGTGACACCAAAATATTTAACATGATGAATAAAATACAAAGATAAATGAAGTTGAAGTTAACTCCGCTGAAAACAGTAAACCTAACCAACATTAGCCTCACATTTATGGAGGGTAGCATTAAGCTAGCAAGTGAACTTATCTCTGGCTAGATAGGTAAAGTTAAGTTTGAGCTAGTTTGAATACTGTGGTTAAACCTGCCACATTTCATTGTAATAATAATAAGCCAAACAAAAAAAGTTCTTAAGTTAAAATGCCCTTTGTACAATAAATAACAGCTACTTTCTTACTTCTGGGTTCACTGCCCCCGAAAACTAACCATTGTTTGAAGTGCCGACCTGGTGAGGAAACAGTAGCTTAGGTTAGCTAGCAAGGAGATAGCCTGCATCCCACACTTCTACATTTGAAAGGACTACAAAAAAATAATGTATGCATAAATTAATATATGTGTTTAAATGAGCTTTAAGTGTTTTTTTCTTTGACTCAAATTGTAACGCCAAGAATAATATTGATAATATCTAATGTATCTTAATAGGCTCTGTCTGGAGTGCATTAACAGCATACTATATTGCATTCTATTTTAGTTGTGACATTTATGGGATTGTGGTAATATGCATCTTGCTCACTATCAAGTGGAGTCACTTTTGTTCAAATAGCCCAATAAAACAAACTTGCCTCAAGGGGCGTAGCAATCTGTGCAGCAACAACAGCCCTTAGTGTTGATAGGCCTACTGGGCCAATCAGCCAACATTAATGTAATTACTGACACATGTGCTTTTTGGTGTGCCATTAAAATGTACTTGAGCAATGTGATCGTCACAGAGACAGCAGGTACAACATATACCTGCATGGACTGGGCTTGAGCTAGAATATTGTTCTGTTTTGTGGGCGATTCTTACAGTTGTGCAGCATCACTGTTGCTTGTGACAACTCGCAGTACTGCCTGTGGAAGTATGGTGTACATATGGTGCTGGATTACCAGCTCTTATTAGTCTCCTTGCACCTGTTAAGGAGGGAAACGTCCTTTATCCTTTTATTATGCATTAACTATGTTGACCTCACAGATCTCTAATGTAACAATGCCACATGTGTAAACCTGAGCAGAGGTCTAGCCAGCTAGAACAATTGAAAACACCTGTGTTGGTCTGGATGGCCTTTACATCTCATTATTCATACCAGATCCTGACGCATGTTTATTTTTTCAGTCTCTACCTTTTTGAAAATATGTTCTACACCTTCTACTGCACGTTATGCATCTGTATTAAGATACTGCTGAAGATGCTATTTAATGGACAATAACAGTATTGGCTATTGTATTATCATAAGTGAATTATTGAGATTTTCCAATTCAATGATTATGGTACTGTTGATTAAAGCAGCTCTTTTATCAGCTAGTATTAGGCAAACACATTGTCCTCATTATGTCAAGACACTTTAAACTGATTCATTGTATTTTAAATGCCATCAATAACATGCAGTAAGTTCCAACATTAAATGGAACCAATGTTGAATAATTCCAAACTCTCCCCTTTTTCTATCTCTGTTTTTAGGTACAATAGCATAACTGTCTTAGGAGAAGATGATCTTTCGGGTCTTGACAACTTAGAGCTCCTGATGCTGCATAGCAACTCTATCCAGAGTGTGGAAGATAGAGCATTCATAGACCTCAAGTTGTTACAGGTAAAGTCATGTGTTTGTCAGTTTCGTGTTACATTCACAGTACTGGAATAAAGCATGAACTACCTTTATGCATGTTCTTTCAAAACTAGTGTAGGATCTACAATATGTGTTGCTGCTGATCTTTCTTCCTAACTATAATGTAATAAACACAACATTACAGCTCTGGAAGGGGAATGCATTATACTTTGTTTTGGATGCTTTCAAAACAAATTGCTTTGTCATAACCTTCCATAATGCATTTTAGTAATTACTCAAGTTTTAATATAAATGTATAGTTTTCACTCAATAATGTTCATTGCAACAATTACTTTTTAGCATTTCAATAAAGTCTTAATCATGTTTTCACAGGTCCTGAAGATGTCATATAATAAAGTGAAGGAGATTAACAAAGAGACATTCAAAGGTCTGGACAGTCTGCTGAGACTCCACATGGACCACAACCTCATTGAGTTCATCAGTCCAGAGGCTTTCTATGGACTGACCAATCTACAGTTGGTCCATCTGGAGGGTAACCGCCTGCAGCAGCTCCACCCGGACACATTTATCACACTGAGACACAGCCAGGTGTTTAAGGTGTCCTCAGTGAGAAACATCCACCTGTCAGACAACCTCCTCAGCAGCCTGCCTGTAGATATTTTCTCAGGGTGCAGCCAGTTGGAGAACCTCTTCCTCCACGGCAACAGGTGGACATGTGATTGCCGTATGAGCTGGTTCCCTCTATGGGCACAGAGGAACACAGGTGAGTAGTACTGTGAGTTTTCTGGTGCAGTCTGGGAACATTTAGGATGGTGTTAATTGAAAAAAAATTCTATTTAGCAGCACCTGTATCTTAGTCAGGTGAAAAACCTTTCCCATGGGTAAACGCCAAAGAGCACCCTTTAATAAAATTGTTTTGCAATAGCTTTAATAGGTTATATCTTATAAGGAAATTGCGGTTGTGCTTTACTTTAAATATATTCTCTAACATGCAGCCATTTAAACTCCATACCACTTATTGTCAATGTTTGCAGGTGTGCTGAAATGCAAGCGAGACAGGAGATATCCAAGAGGCCTGTGTCCTGTTTGTGAAAATCCTCCCCTTTATCACAACAGACCACTGTCCCTTGTTCCTGAGGATGCCTTCACCTGTGCCAAACCCTGGATCCAACCTCACCTAAAGCAGAGAAACATCAGCCTGGATGAGGGGGACTTTACTCCTGTTTACCCCAAGGACTTTATTGCTCCATTAGGCTCCATACAGATGAACCTGACTGACCAATTTCGCAACGATGGCAGCCTGTCCTGCACTGTCCAGAGGCCTTCTAATTTTGAGAACCTAACACTAACATTGAATGAGGAGGAAGGTACCAATATCACTGTGCTGGCTGCTAGCATAACCACATATTTGGTCTGTAATATTGACCATGAACACATCCAGCGATTGTGGCAGATTCTGGCTACTTACAGTGACTCTCCAATGAAACTGGAGAGGGGTTTAATGCTGGCCAAAAGCCCAGAAATGATATACAGGTATAGTCAGCTGACACCGAAGGAGGGAGAAGAAGGGACTCACACAAACATCCAGGCTGAAATCAAAGCCGTTCCTGCATGGTTGATGCAGGGTGAGGTGAACTTCCAGCTTGACCGCACTACTACCACTTTTTCTACTCTGCACATCAAGTACCAGTCTGTGGTCCATCTACGTGTGGAAAACACATCCCCTAAGAAGGACCACTATGCCTGGACCATGATTAAGCATGACAATGAAACCAAGACGGAGCACACCATATTAACAGGTGGGGTTAGAGTTCCAGCGTTGATATATAAGTTTTACTTATACTTCAGTACACAGTTTCCTCTAGCTAAACCATGACCCAATGCAAGAAAGCCTACTAAGCAGGAAGCCCTATAAATATTCCAGAACTGTAAACTTGTCTTTCGTATTTAGACCCTACAGTGATAATTACTACGATAAATAATGTTTTGTATTTTAACTTAGGTGGTGTGGCACAGTTGAGCTGTCAAATCCGAGGGGAGCCAAAGCCTTTGTTGGAGTGGATTTTACCGGATGGAAGTAAGGTCAGAGCCCCTTATACGAGTGAGGACAGGAGGATCATCATGACTTCTGATGGGAAGCTCACCCTTCGGGGTGCAGATGCCTCTGACACCGGCCTCTACCGCTGTGTTGCCACGAACTATCTGGACGCAGATGTTCTCATTTTCCGAGTTACAGTTCTGTCCCCTGATGTGGAGGAAGCTGATGTCAATGGTGTCCAAATCTCACGGGAAATAGGTGAAAATCTTGTTTTTGACTGTAGCACCTCACGACGTTCTGAGGCCTCTGTACATTGGATCCTCCCTGACCAGTCCGTAATCGAGGAGTCCCATGGGAACAAGGTGGTGTATGAGAATGGAACCCTGCTGATTGAGGGTCTCACTGTGAGGGACAGAGGATTTTATAGATGTTTGGTTGCTAATCCCCTGGGAGTTGACATGGTGGTGTCTCAGGTGACAGTGACTGGGGAAAAGTCGAAGGAGGCAGTGACAGACATTGACAATGAGGGCTCAGGGATGGAGATGGAGGTGGACCAAACATTGACTGGCAATAAAGAAACCCTCAGTGAATTCTCTCCTTCCAGCTCCTCTGATAGAAATAGTCAAGAATCGAAGACCATCACTTCAGATCGACCCTACCCCAGACTTAGGTCGCAGGCCAAAGGAGGCTCTGGTGTTAGGCTGGGACAGAGAAGGAGGGGTCCCTTCAGCAACAGACGCATGTGGGGCAGTCGGGTCTTTGATAAAGCAGCAAGGAAAGTGGACCCTGAGAAATTTGCCGAATTAATGAAAAAGGCTGAAGATGGAGCCAGAGTGAAGACTGGTACAGAGAAAGAAAAAGTAAAACACTTAGATTCCCAAACAATCTTTTCGGGTGATGATGAAATTGGCTCTGGTGGGAATCACGATGAAGACCATCTCATCACTGTGCCTACTACAGTTAAGCCAACTACAGATAACCCTCAACAAGGTACAATATTTGGACAGGAGAACAGACAGTCTGAAATTATAACAACCACAGAAAGCAATCAGGGTGGTTTTGTAGAAAGAGCAGGGACACACCAAACACACGGCATGGAGTCAGGCAGAGTCAGCAGTCACCTTGATATAAGTCATGGAAGAGAAAACAAAAATATACTAACAACAGTGTCCTATCTGCAGTCAGATTCTACACCGATCAAGTCCATATTCACACATGATCCAACAGAAAGTGATGCAGTCAAACAATACAGCACAATTTCACACAACACAGGCGTCTCCACTTTTGATGAGACTAGAGAGTTACATTCAGTGGAAAGAACAACGGAGCCATCCTCAGGCAGTCCCCCAGTCAATCTCCAACTCACTGTGACAGATTCTTCACAGGAAACTCAACTCCAGTTGTCGGAGGGACATAAAGAATCAGAGACGTCCACTGCTGCAGCAACAGCATACACCACAGACCCTAATATCACTCCAATGAGGGATGGAACAGGACCAGTGGAACTGTTCATCCACACAGACCCGGAAAGCCAGACTACATTCACAGCTGTCACCACAAAGCGACAGCAAGATCATCACATCACCTTCCACACTACCCAAACAATCAAATCCCCACATCTGCCTCCAGGATCCACCATTATCTCCGAGCAGCAGATACACATCATCCCACACAAGAAAGGCAGAGGAGGGGGGCGAAGGAGGACCTACCCAGGCCACAGGAGGATCATTAAACCCAACAGGATTACTGACATACAGTCCTTCATCAATAAACTCAAACAGACGTCAGTGAAGAAGGAAGCGAATGCCACAGTGCCTTCTAGAATTGAAATGTCCACAGGTAAGTTGTTTCATATGTAGAGCAATTGTTCAGTTTCTGCTTCATTGTTCAGTGTGTATTATATCCGATCACACTATGTATTAAAACCTGTTATATATCTACAAATATAAGAGAAAGCTAATTATATTTCAATGCCTTTTAGACCTTGATGAAGACAAAAGGAAGACAACCACTGGTCCGAGGATGATCACACCAACAGTTTCTTCTAGTTCATCTTTAAGCAGCACAGAGAGACCCACCCCTTCAAAAAACACTGCAGCTCCAACCACAAAATACTTCATTGCCCCCTTCACAGATACAGAGTCCAGTGGCTATGTAACCTCTGCTGATGCCCCCGAAGTCGACCCAACAACTGATATATTTTTCCAGACAGTTAAAGAAACGTCCATTTCCACTACAACCACGACTACAGCTGCCTCTAAGGTTGTTCATGGGAGCAGTCAATTGGACAGGTTGTTTGGGGGAACAGAGGGACGAAGGGAAATTATACTCAGCAGGCCAAGGAAGCCATTTACCACCCCCGAAACCCTAACTACTGCGGAAACTATGATTATGACCACAACCCCTGCTACTATTCCCACCACCTTTGCAAACTCACTAATTGAACCAGAAACTTTGTCCCCATCCAGACACACAGAGAGCAGAGAGAGCTCATTTGATGATGACTATGGAGATTTGTCCTCTGCAAATTTTGAGCTAACAACACTTGGGCCCAGCGTTCAGCATCCAACCTCTAAGAGCTCATCATATTTTTCCAGGTCCTCCACCACTGCTGAAACACCCCCAGAATCCCAGACTCTCCCTGCCCCACCTACTGTCAAAGTACCTTCAATTGAAAATGTTGAAGTGTTTTCATCTGGGTCTGGGGGACAACCTGATAATTTGTTTATAAACAGACAGACAAGCAGTGGGACAAGAAGACGGCAAGGACGGAAAAGGAGGCCCTTTAGGGGAAGAAGACCCTCAAAGAAACCTACAACCACAAAATTATCCGGTACGAACACACCTGAGCCTTTAATCACAAAGGTTACACATACTGAGACTGTGGAAACCACAAAGGAGACAATCGTGTTACCGCGGCAGACTGTCTCAGTCCCCAAACCCAGGTACACGCCATCCAGGACAGCAGACAGAACCGCAGTAACTGTTTCCTCTCATCCAACATCAGAGCAGGAGCCATACTCCTACGAGGAAGTCAACTGGACTATGTTAACATCTAGCAGTCCATCCGCCTATTCTACAACCAAAACACCTTTGATCCCCTCAACCACATCTATGCCAACTCCCTCAAAAGGGCCTCGCACAACAGCTAAGAACAGAGTCGGCAGCAACATCAGAATTCCAACACAGAGGAACAATGGTCCCACTCGTGGTACAACACCATTGAGAAGAATTAGACCTACGGTGCAAAGTAATGGAGATAAAGACCTTACCTTTGACACAACGACCGAACTCACAGCAGAGGAAGTATACACTCCTGCACCATACAACCATGACAGACACAATGCCTTCACCAGTGGTTATTATCATGTCACTGGCAATGAAGCTACCACTGCCAGTATAGCCAGCTTTGAACCCACTACAGAGGTCCTAACAAGCAAACCTAAGATAGTTGGTGGCAATGCTGCCAGCTTTACAGTTCTGTCTAACTCTGAGGCCTTCCTGCCATGTGAGGCTGTTGGAAACCCTCAGCCAAATATATCCTGGAAACGCTTCTCATCAAGCACAGGTACACTTTCAATAACTTTTACCACTAAGAAAAGACTCCCTTTCCACTTGATTATGAAATTGTAATGTTGTTTGTTGAAATGTATAAGTGGGCTGTTTCTTAGAGGAATTTATTTTCTCTCTCTCTCTCTCTCTCCTCCAGGAAGCACTGTTACCATTAAGGGGAGAATGGGCAAGTTTCAAGTGTTGGACAATGGCACATTGTCAATTCAGAATGCCAATATTATGGACCGTGGCCAGTACCTCTGTTTAGCTGAGAATGATCATGGATCAGATAAACTTCTTGTCACCCTTTCTGTGGTGGCCTACCCCTCACGCATACTGGAGCCAAAAATCCGTGAGATAATGTCTCATGCAGGAAACACTGTGGAGATGAAATGTAAAGCAGAGGGTCGGCCCACACCTATGATATCCTGGATTCTGGCCAACCGGACTCAGGTCAGGGGGCAAAACACCGTTAAGGGAAGAGTATCAGTGACCACTGGGGGGAGCCTGGTCATCGATCAGGTGTCCATTTTTGACAGAGGTCATTACAAATGCATTGCTAGTAATCCAGCTGGAGCGGATACGGCTACAGTCCGACTGCAGGTGGTGGCAGCTCCACCAGGCATCTTGGAGGAGAAACGACAGCAGGTGAAGGCTGTGTTAAGTCAAAACCTATGGCTTCCCTGCACTGGCCAGGGCAGCCCTCAGCCTTCTATCCATTGGGTGCTCTATGACAGGTCGCTGATCCATTCTAAGATGTCGACGAGTGATAGAAGGAAATCCGTGTATGAGAACGGAACCCTCTACATCAAGGATGTGACTCCAACAGACAATGGAAAATATGAATGTATCGCCACCAGCTCTACTGGCTCAGAGCGAAGGGTGGTGACTTTGACAGTGGAGAGAAAAGAATCTGCACCTCAGATAGTTGGGATATCCCAGCGTGTAACACAGTTGTTCTATGGAGACCAGTTGAAACTAAACTGTTCAGCTGTAGGAGACCCTAAACCCAGGATCATGTGGAGGCTGCCCTCTAAAGCAGTGGTGGACCAATTGCACAGGTAAGATTCCTTTGATCACTGTCAGTAATGCACAGAACGATATTTACAGAAAACACAGAAGTAAAGCTGAAACAAACGTATTTGTACAGAATAGATATAACACTTGTAAATACTTTAAAGGCTGTGCAGGTTTTGCACAAATGTATTTAAATGGTCATTTTAGCATTAAGTTAAGATATGATGATGTCACCCTAACAACTAGTCGTTGAAATGTTCTGTAACGTATTTCTCCAGGATGGGCAGCAGAATCCAGGTCCTGGATAATGGAACACTAATCATCAACAATGTGATTGATAAAGATGGTGGTGACTATCTCTGTGTGGCACGAAGTGTGATCGGTGATGACCTCCAACTCCTGAAGGTCAGGGTGTCGATGAAGCCAGCAAAGATAGAGCCTAAGCTCTATGGCAAGAAGCAGGTGCCCTATGGTAATGACTTGAAGGTGGACTGTAAAGCCTCTGGGGCTCCAAAGCCAGATATCTCCTGGGGTCTTCCGGACGGTACGGTGGTCAACAGCGCTCTGCAGGCTGATGCCACCAGTGAAGGAGGGCGAGCACAACACTACACCCTGTTCGACAATGGAACCCTCTACCTAAATCAAGTAAGCTACAGTATCACCTACGGGTTTTTAAACATCCTCATACTTTTCACCTAGCGCTCTCATTTTTATCTTCTGAATTAACTTCCATGTCGTCTTTCTTCAGGTTGGTATGTCAGAGGAAGGGGACTACACCTGCATTGCTGAGAACCAACTGGGAAAAGATGAGATGCATGTGCATATCACCGTGGTGACCGCTGCCCCCAAGATACGTCCACCCAGCCTGACCAACGCCAGGGTGAAGCCTGGCAGGAACATTCGCTTTGACTGTGAAGCAGTTGGAGAACCAAAACCCAAGATCCTTTGGATGCTGCCCAATAACGACGTAATTGCAGCATCTAATAAACGTTATCTGATGCATGTTAATGGCTCTTTGGATATCAGGGATGTGAAGCTGATAGATGTGGGTGAGTATGTTTGTATGGCTCGCAACCCTGCCGGTGAAAACAGGAAAGTCTATAAGCTTGATATAGATGGGAATCCACCGGTGATCAATGGCTACCGACAGAACAGGACTGTAGTCAAAGAATATGCAGCTAAACACTCCAGGAAATTAATAGACTGTAAGGTTGAGGGCAGCCCGACTCCAACTATCACTTGGATCATGCCAGATAACATCTTTCTGACGGCGCCGTACTTTGGCAGTAGGATTAATATCCACCAAAACGGGACATTAGAAATACGGAACGTGCGTCCTACTGACACAGCGGAGTTCATTTGCATGGCAAGGAATGATGGAGGAGAGTCGGTGATGGTTGTGCAGCTGGACGTGACGAGTGTGCTCCGAAGACCGATCTTTAAAAATCCCTTCAATGAACGTATTGTTTCTCGTATTGGGAAAACCATCGTTCTGAACTGCTCTGCTGACGGACAACCAGAGCCAGAAATCATCTGGACCCTGCCTAACGGAACAAGGTTTAGTGGTGGACGTGATGATAACTCTTACCTCCGCCAAGGCAACGGCGGGACTTTAGTCATCTACAACCCTGGCGTAGAAAATGCTGGTAGGTATCGCTGTGGCGCCAAGAATATGATGGGCTACATAGAAAAGCTAATCATTCTGGACATTGGGCAGAAGCCTTACATCCTGACAAGGCCGAGGGGAATCATACGCAGTGTGTTTGGGGAACCTCTCCTCCTTCACTGCCTATCCGATGGGAGTCCAACTCCCAGGATCTACTGGACTGTCCCTGGGGGCAAGACCCTCAATTGGCCTCAAGTCCTGGGACGCTACCAGTTGCTGGAGAACGGTACCCTAGTCGTACGGAACACTACTCTCCAAGACCGAGGGACCTACATCTGCAGGGCTAGGAATAATGCTGGGGAGGCTATTCTCACTGTTCCAGTTATCATCATTGCCTACCCTCCACGAATCACAACAGGACCGCCTCTAAGTGTGAATGCTGTGTTAGGGACGCCTGTCCAGCTTAACTGTGCCGCCATCGGGGTCCCCAAGCCGGAGATTACCTGGGAGCTGCCTGATCATTCAGTTCTTTCGACGGCAGAACAGGGCAGACGTATCGGTAGCGAGCTGCTGCACCCTCAGGGAACACTTATCATCCAGAGGCTCGCAGCCTCAGACTCTGGCACTTATAAGTGCCTGGCCAAAAACCAGCTGGGTACAGACTTAAAGGCCATATATTTGCGTGTACTGTGAGGAGAAGTCAGTGAAGGAGGGCGATCCAATCCAGTCCAAACGCAAACACTAATAGACACACAGCCACTTGTGTCTGCAAGGTACTTTACCTTCTCATATGTGGGTTTGTGAGGATCCAAGCTTGTGGAATATTGTTATCAAAGTGGATTAGAAAACAAACAGCACGTGAAGAGAAATGAAACAGACGTTCTAATAGTGAAAAACATGTTTTTATTACCCAAAAAGAAAAAGACCCAGCCGAGACTAGAGAGTTGTTTTTGTAACCTAGAACTGGGGGTCTGGAAAATCATGGGTGTATTTCATCTGGGTGATTCTCTCGGGAGCAAACGGGCTCCTGGAGTCAAACTTTAAGTGATTTCTCTGACCAGGTATTGCTGACTGCACATAGGGATACTATTACAGCACATATAGCCAAAGAGGAAAAAAAATGTGTAATAGATTGAAAGAAAGAAAAACAGCTCCCGGTGGGGTTTTTAATTCCCTTTAGACACTCGCCAGAAGTTGTCGCTGACTTCATGACTAGTCGCTTTGTCCTCTAACAGCAAATGAAAAACACAACTGGCAGAACATATGGTCCAATATCTTTCAGGCTAGATTAATCAAATGTGACATAGGAGGAGAAAACATCACCAAAAATATATGAGTTTTTTTTTTTTTTACACTGGATGAATATGTTTGTGTATACAGGACAGTACAATACATACAATACAGTGCTTTCACACCAGAAGTACATTAACTTACTTTATTATAATTCTTATAACAGGTAATTTTATGTCTTTTCACAGTGCAGTTATTTGCTAAAAAACAATACAAGATTTCCTGTTGTGCTATTGTGTTGTACACAAGATTTTACAGTAATGTTATACATTATGGTTATCTGTAATAATACAGTATATGTATATATTTTTGTAGAAACAGCTTATGTATGAGTGAAAAACAATTGAAATTAAAGAGTTAATGTGTTTTATGTCTTGTTAATGTTTTTTCGGTCACACTATTTGATGCATCAACACTATTTAAATTATGAATCAGCAATGAGATCATGATATCTGATGATCAAAAGTAAAAGTACTTTGACTGTGGAGACAGGTATTAGAAAGCTGTTGTGATGAAGGTCATTGTTATCTAGTTGCAGGAGGAGGTTTGCTGTTATGGTTCTCTGGCTCCTGAAAAATATTTTCCAGACTTTTACCTCCGCAGCTGTGAAAATAGTTCTTACTCAGCGATTCGATGTGCAGGGCCCACGGGGGAGTCTTTGGTTTGTGTTCGGGATTTTGTGATGTATTACTGTCCTGCAAATTAAACTGAGAGTTGACAGAGGAGGCACAGAGAGACAGGATCACAGTGAGATATAGCTGCTACTAAAAGCTAAGTTATATTTCAAAGAAACAAACGTGTGCTCATAGTATAACTACTATGTTTACTGTAGAGATGTTTGTCAGACTTACTTGGCCGACTATAAAAGTATATTTGTTTTTTGTTTCTGTTGTCATGGTTTCAGCAGTCACTTCGTCAAGACTAATGCCCTTTGCGTTACTGGACAACTGGAAACAATTTCATTGTTAATTACCCCGATTGTGGTTTGCCTATAATGACACACGTTTAAAATAAACTAATAAACTCCTCCTCTTACTGATGTCATGGTTTAAACTGAGCTTATGATTTTGTAGACTTACCTGTGAAATACGAGAGAAATCAAAGAGGAAAAATAGGAATCATTTCTGTGTCATAAGATTAATCTGGTTTGAATTTTAATCCAGACTATGAACGCAGATTTTAGATCTTGTAAAAAAGAGATTTTCCAGCCAGTCTGCAGCGCTGTGATGTGACCTGGGCAGAGCTGGGGGATGAAGGAATTGTCCTCCATAAACTGAGGAATGCAGGATACTTGCTATGTGATTTGAGAGAAAACTGCTTGCATGTGTAGGCCCAATCAAGGCAAATTAACGTAGTTAAAAAGCAGCAGATATTCTTAGAGGATGGCTCTTCTATGTGAAAGACAGTTCATCACTCGCACCACATTCCCTCTGTGGACGGTGGAGTTTATTTTTTCAGTTCTGGTTTTGCAGCTCATGTTTGTGGAAGAATAACGTTTGCCTTCTTCCATCTTGGTTATTTATGAGGATTTTTAAACGTGTGATTTTCCCATTCCGTCCTTTCCTCATGGGTGTTTGAAGGAAAAGGAACTGAAGTCTAACAGGTACCATGTGAAATATGATTATGTGAGCAGCTCCTGAATGGAGCAGTGTTTGTTATAGTCTGTCCGTGTGATTGCAGGAGCCAATCTCACCTCCGCCAGGTCAAACACACCGCAGCTCGGAACCCGTCTTCTAGTAACAGCTGCTGAAGTGAGACGTGTTAAGAGTTATGTTAACACTACAATTATGCAAGTTGAATAAACAGAATCTGTAGTTAGTCCAGATGACTTTAGTAAACATATGGCCAGCAGAAAGACCGTCAGAACAGGGGACCTCAGCTCAGAAGCGAATGACTTCTTGTCCAGAACATTGCCCTCGTTACGCCACGGCTCTCCATCTCCAAGAAATCTGCAGTGCACATAAAAGAGATATTTCCTGCAGCAGATTGTTGGTTGAATGGATTTAAATGGAACCTTCTTCCTACTTAATGTAAGACCACCATCACAGCCTTCAGCTTACAGTAAGCATAAAGAGGTGTGTGTGTGTGTGTTACTGCTATGTTACCACCATCCCAAAGTGCAGATTTAGAGGTTAATTGCTGAGTTTTCTTTTTTTTAATCACATTTATTTTCACTTAAAAGACCTCAATAGACTTTTCTCTGGGAGACATTTTCACTTCTCACAGCAAGAAAAGCAAATATTGTCACTCCCCTTAAAAGTCTGATATGAATTATTCTTTGCACAATATCTGGGGAAACCGTAATGGCATGCAGCCATATTCAGATCATGTCTGCACCAATGGGATGGATTACCATGGGATTTTATGTAGATGTTCATGGCCTCCAGAGGATGAACCCCACTAATTCTGGTGGTGCTTATTCTCCAGTAACACAAAGTCCAATTCCAATTTGTCTTCTTCATTTTATGCATAACAAAGATAATTTTACATATCAATTCATTACGTCATACTCAAGCGTGCATTTTGTTTTGTGCTTATTTTGTTGCCATATATAGAGGATTTATACTTTGGATAAAACTGGAATGTAGTGTGACTGATGGTTAAATATGAGGTAACTCTGAGGAAAAGTGGATAGGAAGGTGTTAGTTTAAGAGAGTTGGTAGGCGAGGAAAACCAGGGTGAGACATTTTTAGTCTGTGGTCTGAATTCCACTTAAACTAGATTGTTGGAGGCCTGACCGTGGAAACCGAGATCTTTTGGAAGGACTGCTGGGAAATGGGCCCTACTTATCCCTTTATATAGCCAAAGTCTGTCTTATTTATCTGTTGCTACAAACTTGGCAACCAGAAAACCCCCCAGAAGACTGAGATGGATCAGTTGGTTCATTTTTGCTGCACTCTAAGCATATAGGTGAAAACGCCTTTCAAAATATTGAAGCGGGCGTTCTGCAAATACCGACCCTGCAGATGCACACGTAAGCATACAGTAAATCGTGGTCGCTCTCAGTATCTGTGGTAATGATAGAATTTCACATCAGTGTTGTACAATCCACACCTCAACCTACCAGCCACATGTACGACAGATTCATCTTTGCACTTCTGGTCCAGGGAAGACGTGCCGAGCTGTGGTGGAACCAGTTCCTCTGGCTGCTAGTTTAACCTGTTGCTCATTTAGAGGTCATTGCTAGTGAAACAAAAGGAAGCGTGCAGCTATTGGCTCTTGTCCCTTTACATGCTATCAGCCTCACATGTATAACAGTATCAGCCTCATCTGGGACCTAACAAGGGAAAACATAAATCATCCTACTCCGACCTATAAATTGTCCAATCATTCATTGGCCTATAAATAAAATAACAAGACTGATCAGACACAGGTTACACACTTTCCGTATATTATATACATTCTAATGGGGTCATATTTTTCTCTGACCTGTGGGCAGTGGAAGTTCTTCAGTGGGGGTTATCCAGTCTGATTGGGTGCAGATGTGGACTCCTCAGAGACGAACCACTGCTTTATACCAAACCTTGCTCGCTTCATCCATTCACACATACACCGATCTGTAAACATCAAAGCACTTCCAAAATTATGGAGTCCCAAGGGGGCTACCACTATTAAACAGACCAGACCAATTAGGCTGCAGAAACATCGTGGCCCTGCTTCTTTACAACAGAGGTTGATGATCCTGTCGGAGAGGTTTAGCTTTTTTTCAGAGAGCTTTTCATATCCGGTGATGAAGTAGTGGAGGTAAGTGGTGTGTCTAAGCAGGGCCTTAAAGATAAAGAAACGTCTCGGGACCAGAGCCTCA
The DNA here is from genome assembly GCA_901007825.1 of Macroramphosus scolopax. NCBI lineage: Eukaryota > Metazoa > Chordata > Actinopteri > Syngnathiformes > Centriscidae > Macroramphosus > Macroramphosus scolopax. The sequence continues at coordinate 18,306 of CAAKHC010002400.1, forward strand.
GTATGGGGTGCGTAGATGGAACGGAAATCAAACTGTTTCCATTGGAGAGAAAAACAAGTGGGCTGTTGGGAAAGGAAGGTATGTAAGAAACTGTCAACAAGTGAAACAAGAGGAGAAGAGCCAGGAACCAATAGTGCACAAAATACTTTATCATGGGAAATATTAGGGTAAGCAAGCACTGGACACTACGGGCATCCAAACATGCCTGAATGCAACGCGGCCATGACAACAACATACCAGGTAGGTATATATGCATGTGGGGCTGTAATACATGCACATATATTTAGGCTTTTAAATAGAAATTTGAAAACTCTTGTGTCTAAAAATAGAGACATAGATGGTGTCACTCTGTGAAACCTGTAAACAGCCTCGCAGGTTCCAGCGCTGCAGTTTGGACATTTCACATGACATTATTGGGACCACCTGCCGCAGCTCGTCTGTCTTTACAGCGTTTAGCCACCCCACATACCTCGATGAGATCACAGGAAAAAACAACCCTCCTAATAGCTCTGAGTTCACCGGTTGCTACTGAAGTCATCCTTGCTACTTGTGTTATAAAAGCTGCCCCAGACATTCCCTAAAAGACTTGTCTCACCTCCTATTATTGCATGTTACCTCATAACCAGGACAAGGATGTTTATAAGCTGATCTTGTGTGAACGTTGGAGCTCATATATCTTGTTTTTAGTTGATATTTCTTTTGGCTTTACAGAAGTTGACTGATGTGGGTTTTAGGTTAAAAACCATTTCCATCACATCCATCATGTCACAGTGTGTACATGACTTGACCTTTTCACACAAATACACCCCACCGTTGTTGTCAACAGCTGACGCTGATGACTTCTGGCTCCGGCCCTGTCGCTCGCTCTATCTGCTGCCCTCTATGTGCACACACATCTCTGCTGAGCACACATAGGAACCCTGTCAAATATGTGAGGTATCCAGCGGGCCAGCCTCTCAAAGGGAACTGTTGTCCTTCTTTTTTTTTTTTCCAACGCACAAGCCACTTCTCTGCATCCTGCTTCCACTGGCAGCGGCTCCAGGGGATATTAAAACTCCGGATGAGAATTTAATAGAGGAATACCCCTGCTAGCAGTTGCCAATGCCACTCAACATAACAATATCGGTGTATACATCTGTTTACAGTTACTTCTAGTACTAATACTAGTGTTCTTATCATCTCTCCTGTGAGGGCCAAGACCTAATATATTTAATGATTATTAAAATCAATAGTTGTGATGACAAAACCAAGTTGTTGGATGATTGTTACAATTACAAGTGTTTGCTCACAGCTTTGATTATGACGATATCTAATTAGTCTGGGATGAGTGGATGTATTTATGCTTCATGACAGAGGGAGGAGTTAGTCAGGCAGCATAAATCAATACCGTAATCTGGTGTTCCATCGTTCACTAATACTGACTAAATACATCCTGTTCTCCTACTGTTTCATTGGTTGTTCTGTTTGTATTATGTTTCCATGAGCAACTCTTCTTCTGTGTATTTAATTAGTTTAGTTGGTCCGGCTGTCCTGCTGACATCAAAGGCCCTGAGAGATGTATGTGATTCTACAACTCCTCCTGCTCTCAACTCTGGTTTGTCAGGGTTTTGGGTATCTAAAACTGAGAGCAGCTCCATCTGGTTCTGTGTAACAAGTGATGGAAGCTGTCTGTCCTTCAATGACTTGTTTTCCCACAGAAAGTCCATCAAGATAACTAAAGTCCTCACCTTGTGTTGGACACTACCTGGACAACCAGTTAAATGATGGTCTCAGGATGTAGAGCTGCTGTCTGGTAATCAGACGGTTACTGGTTCGATCTTGTCGACCTCTCCTGCAGGGCCAGGTCCTTGGTAGTGGATGTTAACTCACTGGAATGGATGTGAGAATAAATAGACCATCATTTATTAATTCAATTAACTCAAAATCAATTATAAAAGCCAAACAACCAGAGCTCAGGTTCATATGAAGTCTGTAAACAGTTGTGGGCAGGATGACTTGATATACAGGAGGACTATCTTTAATGTCTTAATGCATGTTGGTATATACGTACAATGAATGTACTATGTGCAAGTCATACAACCCAGTACAATGCAGTACAGTAAAACTGTAATGATGATGTGTTCATATATAACCTGTACTTTAACCAACGTATGTATATAATTTGTAGCACAGTATGTAGTCTGAAAAATATCAAGCACCTGGTATGTTACTTTGAATTGAGACTGATATTACATACATATTAATTTGACATGTTTCAAATGCAGCATCATTTAAGAAGTTTGACGTAACTTCCCTTTAGACAGATGACATCATGTGCTCTTTTTTCCATCTGTTTCTTATTGCTCTCCAGAAAACTACAGTCACATTGTGTAATAACGCTTTGTTTATATCTCAATGAATATTTCTGAAAGGACCCGTTGTACAAGCCAGGTAATGTTTTAGTCGTTCCTCCACTGATCCGTCCACCAGACCCGAGAGGATGAGCCACGGTTTGAAGTCATACCCAAACAAAAGCAGTTGCTAGGAGAACTCCTCCGCGAACCAGGAACTGGAGCTCAGCGTGGAACCATCGACATCATCCACCGGGAGATAATAAAGCCCAGAAGCCAGACGGACCCATCAGTGTTTGTGTAAGAGGGCAGCTTTGATTCTGAAGGTCAACCTGCTGGACATATGGGGCTCGTGGGAAATGAAGGAATGTACTGAAGTCAGCAGCTTTTTATAACCCTCACAAAGCTCCTAAAGAAGTGAAATTAGGAGTTATAGCAGGATAAATAGGCCATTTCATAATGTTTCTATCATAAATGGATTGATGCTTTGTTTATGCCTTAACGGCACATAACAGTAAATGTGGTCTCCTCCTAGATCACATGTGTTATCAGTATTCTTTGGTTCTATCCATCTCCCCCTTCCACTCCAGATGAGATGCTTTATATTTGTCAGGGTGAATAACCATATGGGAGGCAGACCGACTGGAGCAGCACGCCAGCAGTAGCAGCTAAAGAAACCTTACACTCTCAAAACAAAGCCTGGCCACATATTTCCACGATGGCTCATTTGAAAAACCGGCTGAAGAAGATGTATACAGACAAACATGCACGCATAAAGGCAAAGACAGTCACAAACAAACTATACGCCTGGACCACCCTGATTGTTTAGTCCTCCTCTCGCGGAGTTCCCTTCTTACGTCCGTCTACCTGTCAGGATGACAAGATGATCAACCGCGTGTTTTTTTTCAGGATCAGAGGTCACAGTTCAGCCTCATCGTGCCCTCAGATCGACCGGGCTTTTTAGACCGCAGCTGTTGCAGCTCTGTGACTTTTATTAGCTTCATGTTTGACCTGAACCACCAGGGTTTCTTTCCATCACCTTTTCCATCACCTCACACTGAGCGCAGTGATGAAAGCGCTTCCAAAGCCAACATAAAAAGCAGGCTTTTTTTTCTGTTTTTTCATATCCAAGCTGTTGGTAAGGTAAAACCCTGTGTAGAGAGGAGATGAGTGTCTCTCCCGCCGCTCACCAGCTTCCTTATTGCAACAGAGTGGAAAAAAAAAAGTGTTGGTAAGACAGTCGTGGTGCAACAGTGGTCCTGCAGTCTGGAGCTGGCAGAAAGTGCTAGTGGCGACCTAAGGTCAGAGCGGGATGTGAGAGGTGAGGAAAGCAGTGTATTTACAGCCAGAAAAGAAGCATGTGTGTAGGTGCAGGGTTGTCGAGGGGGCTAAAAGGGGTTTTAATGGAAATTCAGTCAAGTCTTGTGCTATTTCCTCTCGCCGTTCCCGTCTTCCTGTCTGTCTCACAGGAAGCTGACGGGGATTACTGTGCGTGAACACTCTGCAGGTTCTCGTGCAACTGTACATTCACACTCCATATGATTATGCCTTTAGTAGCATTACACAGCGGCTATTGTCCTAGAGAACTGGCAAGAGTTCAGAGGTTGATCACCGAGAGAAACGCAGAAATCACAATCTGATCATGAAGTGAAAAACAAGGAATAGAACTGAAGTAAAGAAAGTCGACAGGTCAACAGAAATACTTGCAGGTTGACCAGAGTTCTACTGTTCTACTACTCCTACCTTCAGGAGAATGTCAGGTTTACCTAGTCCTGATCGGACCCAGATGTGCAGAGATAACATCTGTGGGAAACATGACTGCATGTAAATATGGAGAGTTTGGACATCGACCTGAGGTATAGTGTGTATGATCATATGTGCACTATATTGCCAAAAGTATTGGCTCACCTGCCTTGACTCGCATATGAACTTAAGTGACATCCCATTCTTAATCCATAGGGTTTAATATGACGTCGGTCCATCCTTTGCAGTTATAACAGCTTCAGCTCTTCTGGGAAGGCTTTCCAAAATGTTAAGGAGTGTTTATGGGAATTTTTGACCATTCTTCCAGAAGCGCATTTGTGAGGTCGGACACTGACGTTGGATGAGAAGGCCTGGCTCTCAGTCTCCGCTCTAATCCATCCCAAAGGTGTTCTATCGGGTTGAGGTCAGGACTCTGTGCAGGCCAGTCAAGTTCCTCCACACGAAACTCTCTCATCCTTGTCTTAGTGGACCTTTGTGCACTGTTGCACAGTCAGGAAGGGACCATCCCCAAACTGTTCCCACAAAGTTGGGAGCATGGAATTGTCCAAAATCTCATGGTATGCTGAAGCATTCACAGTTCCTTTCACTGGAACTGAGGGGCCCACACCATAATCACCCCTCCACCAAGCTTTACACTTGGCCCAATGCAGTCAGACAAGTACTGTTCTCCTGGCAACCGCCTAACCCAGACTCGTCCATCAGATCGCCAGATGGCGAAACGCGATTCGTCCTCCCAGGAGAACACGTCTCCCCTGCTCCAGAGTCCAGTGGCGGCGTGCTTTGCACCACTGCATCCAACGGTTTGCATTGTACTTGGTGATGTGTGGCTTGGATGCAGCTGCTCGGCCATGGAAAGCCATTCCATGAAGCTCTCTACGCACTGTTCTTGAGCTAACCTGAAGGCCACATGAAGTTTGGAGGTTTATGGATTCATTGCATTGAAAAGAGAATTCTTTGCAGGGCTGATGTATGAAACTGTATTAGTTTTATCTACGTGCACCTAATAAAGTAAGTGACAACAAACACAACCACATGTTCATGCACACGCATGCACAAAGACGTTTCGATAAGAAGAGGAAGTGAGAGAAACTGACTGTGGATTTCACCCCAGACACAGGATGTCACCGCGCTTTCGCCTGCCACTCATGCGAACGAGCGGAAGAAGGCAGCCAAGGTCATGTGATGCAGGGAGAAGTGGTTATAAACATGTACTGAGGTTTTCTTTGATTCCTTATATTATTGATATAGTGACACGTTTGCTGGAATTGTAATCTGAGATTACAGTAGAACTACTGAATAGGTTAACAGTGCAGTTTGTTTGTGAAATGAACATAGAACAAAATGTATATAATCCACTCACTACATGGAATATTGTACTTGTCAATATTCCAGGGTGCATCAGGAAAACAAATATGCCACAAGAGTGTGAGTTGTGATGACTCGTTGAAATGATTATTTGAATACAAAGTCTCAGTAAAAGTTTGCTCCTCTGGTAAACATCACAAACTGAGGTTTCCGTGGTTGTTAAAATAGATTTGGAGATGCAGTCTGCAGTCTTTCCTCATGCCAGGAAAGAGGAAGGAGAAGACAAAGAGAAAGTATTCCTATAGCACACACGCACACACATACACACACACACGTGCACACACACACACACACACAAACGCATGTTTGAAACGCTGAAAAAGTTCCGCTGTCTGGATGTGACAGATGGTATTGTCACAAGGATCTGATACCACAAAAGGCAGAGAGATCAGAAAACAAGCCAAACGCCACTGGAACGTTGGTCCGAGTCCTCTGGAACGAACCGAGGAGCGATCGTTGTAGGACAGAGGCAGCAGGTCAGTCACTCAACTCAAATCCACTGATCAAACTGGGGCACATGTGCTCAAAACACACAGTTTTTATATATATTACCATAACTGACATGCTACACAATATGATGTGAAACTTGAAATCTACTCAGACATATAATATTACTGCTTTTAGAAGAATTAAGACATTATCAGATTTAATTAAAGGTTCGTGCATATTCATTTTCAGCTTGTTGTTCACATGCAAAAATACATTTTGTTTCCAGAAAACTCTCTTCATGGACAGAAATGCATCTCTGCCGCCTTTTCATGGCAATCACAGCCACGGCAACTTCAGCTGTTCCCGGGACAACGTCCTGAAGACGGTGGTGTTCCCTGTCCTCTACTCCTTCCTGTTCCTGGTGGGACTGTCCCTCAACGGCCTGGCGGTGGCCGTGTTTCTACGCATCCCCTCGCGGTCTCATTTCATTATTTACCTGAAGAATATTGTGTTGGCGGATGTCGTCATGACTTTCACGTTCCCTTTTAAGGTTAGACTCCTTCCTCTTTTCTTTCAGAGAGAGTTTATAAATCAAAGCCGACGACTATATTAATGGTTAATAACAAACAGTTATTAATAGTTTGTAGATCGGTTACATGCCAGTAATAAAAACTGGATTACCAAGTTGTAACAGTGTAATCTCTGGCTTAAATTCAAGTCATTAATACATATTCAGAAGCTATAATAAACCACAAATATTTACTGTATAATATTTAAAATTTTGACGGTGGTGATGAATATGAGGGTCGCACCAGCTGTGAATTTACAGGCCAATACAGACGTTTATTAGGAATAAGAATTTGGCCGATAGCGGATGCTACATTTGGTTCGCTGGTGTTTGTTTGTTTATTTGTTTATTTATTTGTTATTCTTTTTTCCTCACGTTGTGTCGGGGACAAAAACGAAATTTCAATTTTGAAAACATTATGTAAACGTTGTTTGAGTTTTCCTACCAGTATATTTGAATCAGCACAAATGTATTAAACAAACTTTAATATGACCTCCTTTGACCTCAGAAGAATAACAGACAACATGGTCGTCTTGATGATGACAGACATTAAACAGACAAACACGTCCGATTGACAAGAGCGGCGACAATGTTTACATGAAAGCAGTCAACAATCAGAATATGGGCTAACATTGCCATAATTGATAGATAATGTTATATATAGTATGTCAATAGATGGATTGTGGTCTGGATCTAAATATAAATGACATCAATATTATTTTGTGTTTCTGCAGGTGTTGTCAGACTCCAACATGGCGTCCACCGGGCTGCGTATATTTGTGTGTCGGGTCTCCTCGGTTCTCTTCTATCTCACCATGTATATCAGCATCCTCTTCTTTGGCCTCATCAGCATTGACCGATGCAGGAAAACCCTCGAGCCGTTTCGGGGGACGAACGCCGCCCGGTTGGCCCGTCGGAAGCTCCTCTCCGGAGCCATCTGGACCTGCCTGCTGGGCCTCTCGGTGCCGAATATGATCCTGACATGTAAAACCCCAAAGTCGCCATATTTCAAGTGCAGTGACTTGAAGACGGAGGCAGGACTGTCCTGGCATGAGGTGGTAAATCATATCTGTCAAGTTATCTTCTGGGCTAATCTGGTGACTGTGATAATATGTTACACCCTCATCACCAAAGAGTTGTATAAATCCTACTCACGCACAAAGTCCCACAGCACCGGGGCCACCACGTCAGCCCATCAGGCTAAAAGAAAAATGAATGTCAATGTATTCCTCGTTCTCGCAGTGTTCTTTGTGTGCTTTGTGCCGTTCCACTTTGCCCGTGTGCCGTACACCTTGAGTCAGACCCGAGGCACTCTGTTTGACTGCCAGCTCAAACTCTTCTTCTTTCAGCTGAAGGAAAGTACGCTCTTCCTCTCGTCCCTGAACTCTGTTCTGGACCCTCTCATCTACTTCTTTCTGTGTAAATCCTTCAGGACAACCCTGTTCAAGACCCTGCGGCTGCATCCTGGTACCTGCAGCTGGATGGTGGGGAGAGGGTCAGACACTGAGTCAGGCAGCACTCCTCTGTGAGACCCCTCTGTCTGTACGTAGAACCGCTTGACAACAACTTCAATAATCTGGTACAAGAAGCTGCATTATTTTCATTTATAAACAATTAAAATGGAAAAACAATCATTCTTGAATTGATGTTTGCATGTAGAACATGAAGAATTGACACTGGTGCGTTCTCTTTATTTTTTTTCTTTCTGTTCTCTTTTCCATTCAATGAGAGAAAGTTTCTCTTCCATTTTTCCCGACCTTCTAGTCTGAAGAGAAGGAAAGCTCGCGTGCATTTACAAAGCGAAAATAAATCTCATTTCATTGTCAACAGCAATATTCCTTGAAAGTCCTGTGTCAATATCCTGCAGTCTTTTGTGTACGACCGCTTATTATCACATGCGTATGAACCGTTTGTTCACTAATGGAAGAATGTTCTTCAAATGTTGCAAAGGATGTTTGTCTGCTTGTCAGGTCTTTTCCTTTTCAGAAACTTTTCTGTGCAGTAACAACAGCAGCAATGTGTAGTTAGATGCTCAGCAAGCAGGCCGGTTACCAAAATTCCAGGAACAGATCTGCTTTGTGGCAGTTAGTTACCATGGCAATACCGACGGTTCATGGGATAAATCATATATATTAAAATGTTTCGATTTATAATAAAATATATACAAGAAATTCAATTTTATTGTTTTTTATACTTGTTTTCATTTTTCATTCAAGTAATCAAGTAGATTTGTTGCAAAGACCACAAGCAGGGTCTTTACGTCCCAGCTACAAATGAACGTTGAAAAATAATCATGTGTGTTATGTTTGTTCAATAACATCAACAGTAATAAATGATGACTGGAACCACGATAATACAGTTTACATGACTTTACTGTTCAAGTGTGAATTCCATCCTCACATATCACTCCGCTGACGCACTACTACATGGTATACAGATAATTGCGCTCGCCAACACAAAGTAGTGCCTATATAACTATTCTAATGTATTGCTTTACTGCAATACATGACAATGTGTCATTGCTGGTTTTGTTTTGTTGAGGTCAGGAGACAATTATGGTTTTGAAACTCCTGTCTTGACCCACGATTATGAACACAACAAAGGTTTTCCACTCTGTCAGTCAACTTCCAATTCCCTTTTTTCCTGCGGTCATTATTACTGTGGCCACCAGGTGGCGCCTGTCACTTAAAATCAGTTCATTTTCAGCACTTGAATTTACATTTTTCCTGGGAGAACACTATCACATGAAGTTGTCAACAGTTTAGAATGTAAAATAATGTTAACTATTATTGGCAAGGATAGAAAACACTGAAAAGAAGCATGTTCATGTGAAAGATTACTAACTACATTGAGATTTGTATAAATAAAGCAACTTAGATTTAATGTTCAAACATTGCAATATCTTCAGTGTTGCCTAAAGCAAAGCTCAAGGTCTCAATCTGAGTAAGGATCAAATGTATTGTACAGATGGGAATCTCAACAATTCAGTATTAAATATATACAAACCCAAAACTTCAAAAGAATCCAAATTCATAATAAAATCTAAGACCACAGAAGAAATGTCATCATGACAAAGTACTTCTATGCTCACGCACAATTAGCGTCATTTGAATCCCGCCACTCCACACGCAGCTTGCTGTCCGTGGATTTGCATCTCTCTTATTGAAGAGGCTGACAAACTTGTTTTAATGTATGTTCTGAAAGGTGTTGTTCTCCCAGGCTGCACTGGACGGAAGGACATAACCATTTTCGGTGAGTGGCTGATTATTACACTTTGTAAAGAAGCTTGTTCAGGGAAAAAATAGGCTTCCGATGACACTTAACGATACAAATGTCCTTATTGGGCAGACACGTATATAGAGTAGATTGAAATAGCATGTAGCCATACAACCTTCCCTAAAGAAAGTGTGTGTGTATAAATCCAATCTGACCTGGTCGGCACACTTTCCCATCACACCACAAGAGATCTTCTCTGAAGTGGGAGACACATCATCCAAAACAAACAAAAATAAAAGGTTATCCTCAGGTAAGAAGTTTATATTCAGTTTTTTTTTGTTGCTCAGATTCATTCACATACATGATATTAATCTAACTTTAGATGCACAAACAGAAGACGCATGTAAAACATGTGAGTGTTAATGGTTAAGTGAGTTGAATGCACTTAACTTTACTGAAAACCATTATTAAATCTAAACCAGTAGAAGAGTTTTGCAGCCACTGGTGCAGAAGACTCTCTGTCCCAATATCAGACAAATGGGCCTTCAGTCTGATGCTGTCTATGTTGTTTATTCAGCCTGTTGCTATGAGATGAAACAATATCATATCGTTTTGTTCTTATGTTCAATAGGGTGAAAACAAATCCAACATCAGTGTCACAAGTGGAAGTGTCAGGTTCAGGTTCCAAGATGCATTCAAATGCTGCGGTTGAGCAACCAAAACCAAGTCATAGTAACAAATGTTGTTTAAACTACTCGTACATGCAAATCATTTTCTGATCCGGCAAGCTCAAAGCCTTTTCCAGGCAGCTGGTTCCAGGCAGCCGTCAGCTTTAATTAAACTTCATATCCCTGGAACTCAACTCATCACAGTCATTCACCATAAAAACATCTGCCTTTAAGGGATCCACGCTGATCCACATCGTTGTTTCTCTTCATCACAAATTGTCGCAGCCTTTTAGCAGCTGATCAGATCTGCTCGTCTGATAATACAGAAACATACCTGCTGTTTTTCAATCCGTGCTGACGGCGAACACGCTTGCATCCACCTGGGATCACACATGTGGACCGGTTCCTTGCAGGATTCTGTCAAAAACAAGTTTCTTTAATCTCTTCATTCCAGATTCTACATGATGTCAAACAAGTCTTCCTCCCTCTCCTCGGACTGTGTCCATTCCAGCCAGAGCAAAGAGACAGCTTATGTCGCTGTCTCCTACCTCTTCTTCTTCATGTTCCCTATATCATTACTGCTCAACGGGGTAGCAGCCTGGGTGTCTCTGCACCTCAAGTCCACCTCTACCTTTATAGTGTATCTGAAGAACCTGGTGGCTGCAGACCTGCTTATGACACTGACTCTCCCGCTGATGGCAGCCGACATGCTCCCCGGAGCCTCCGTCGAGTTGATGACGTTTGTCTGCCGTTACTCCTCTGTCGTTTTCTACTGCTGTTTGTACACAAGTATTACTTTAATGGGTCTCATCAGCCTCGACCGCTTCTTCAAAATCGTTAGACCATGTGGAAAGCTGTTCGGTCAAAGCCTTGCCTTCAGTGTCATCACGTCCAGCGTTGTTTGGGTTGGCTTGTTTGGCGGCACCGCTATCCCAACCATGTTCCTCACCAACCAGGACCCGGTGAACAGAACAGGAGACTTCTGCATGGACAGGAAAAGTCCAGCGGGTGTCCTTTTTCACACGTATGTGATTCTTTTCATGGAGCTGCTGTTCTGGTTAACCAGCGTGCTGATTGTGGTCTGCTACATCTTCATCACCCTGAAGGTCCTGCAGTCCTTCCGGAACTCTGGAAGCAGCAACAGCAATGGGAAGAAGAAGACCAAGCTGCGAGTCTTCCTGATCCTCCTTGTGTTTTTTGTGTGTTTCGTGCCTTTCCACATAATCCGCATTCCATTCACGCTCAATGAAACCTTTGAAATACACGTCTGTGCGCAAATGTGGGTGAAGATATTCCATAAATTTCTCCTGTGGGTCTCCACCACGAACGCCTGCCTGGACCCTCTTCTCTACATCTACCTGTGCAGGGAGTACAAGGACAAACTGGTTGAAATGATGAAGGCTAAAGGCGTCTTTGTTGGGTTCTTCTCAGGTGAGAGAGAAGAAACTTCGCAGTAGGAAGAACTCATTTATTAGTGATGACGTTGAACACCATTTTAATGACAAATAGCAGGTCAGCTACAAATTAGCTGTTGTTTCATTGGGCCCCAAATGTCGGTTGATCCTGAAATATTAATCTTGTACTGCCTCTAATGCACCAACGAATACCAACTAATTCCCATTGTATAGAAAAAAAGTATAGAAACAGTCAATCAAGAACCTCTGATGAACAAAATACCAAATGGACTGATACACACCATCATGTGAACACACGCTGCATAAATTCAAATTCAATGTAAAACCCAAGAGGACATGTCTCGTCAGCAGTGTCTCGTCTATGAATGCAGAATGTATTTATGTTCTATCTATCTGTGCCAATAAAGTTAACCATTAAGTTGTCCTGTATTTGTTTTACCTATGGTGGGGTCACTTTAATAGTAGGTGACTCAGCAAGGACCTTACTTGTCTCCTGGGAGCCCCCTGACCTTTTTTGTGCATCTTTGCATGATAAATATGTCTACCAATTTTCGTGTGTCTAAGTGAAATGCGCATCACGGGACGTTGTTTTAAAAGTTTCTAGGTGGCGCTATAGAGGCAGTTTTTAACACTCATGTACCAGGCCCATAAAATATGGAATTTTTCACCAGGCCGGACGCATCTGCAAGTTTCCATGACTTTTTGAGCACTTTCAGGCCGTCAAAAACACGACTGATTGCGAAGAACAATAATTCCTAGAAATCCAATAGGGCTTCGAACTGCTGTGCTCGGGCTCTAAAAATGAGTTTTTCATAATTTCATAATCTTTATTTCATAATTCGAGTTGTAATAAATGATGCATGTGTGCTGCACAAGTGTCAAACAGGGGAACAAGAAATTTGAATTAGATTCCAATTCACCTAGTTTGCAAGTCACGCTGCTGTAATGATTCCTCTCATTATCACCAAATACTGCAGGGTTGTAATTGGTTTTGTTTGGTATGGAAATGAGCCCAGCAGATAAATATTCCTGTCAGCTCTGTAAACCAGGACTTCTGGCTGCTTTAGACGCTGAGTCCACCCTTTGGTCAGATGATGTCACTGCACCCTGCTGCTGCAAGAACATCCTGAAACACCTAAAGCTGTCAATCAGCCAAAAACAGAACAGATACCAGCTCAATAAATGTGTGTGTGTGTGTGTGGTGTGTGTGTGTGTGTTGTGTTGGAGCAGTTTGAAGTTTAACAGATGGTAATGTTATGTAGATTTTTACCAACAGTGGCTCCTTCACTCCCAGTGACAATATACTAG
>CAAKHC010002400.1:34769-57921 GCA_901007825.1 Macroramphosus scolopax
CGTGAATATCAAAATATTTATTATTTTCAAAACATGACTGTACGTCCTCAGATCAGGCGAGAGAGAGAGAGAGAGAGAGAGAGAGAGAGAGAGAGAGAGAGAGAGCCTGAACACTCCCTCAGGTCAGCAGTAGTATTTTCTTCATTGATTGTAGAACTAAAGTAACACCGCAGGTTTTGTCCACTTTGGGTTTTCTTTGGTTTCGTTCACTTCCTGTTGAAAAGAGGGAATTTCATATTTCACTTCTTTCTTTTTCCAAAGTGCTGCACTTCTATTTGCTCTGTTCTGTCTTCCTCAAATGCTTCACAGTCACAGCGGGAGACACAATAAGAAGGTAAGACTCAATTAATGACTTCACAAATACATTTTCTAGAAACAACATCAGCCTAAACTGGGAATTAAGACTAACAACATAGAATGACTAACAACAGCGTGCACACACTTAAAACAGACACATTTGTAAATTGTAAGTAGGTATTGTATATCTTAGTTGCCACCCAGACAGGAGGAAGAGAAAGAACAAGTGCAGTAGTTGTTGGAAGTCCTCATCACAGGATATTCAGTGTGTCTCTTCATCCAGACTTGGTGAACAGTTAATTCTACTTGTCGGACCCATTTCTAAATGTGTATATATTACCATGGATCTATTGAATGAGGTAGATTGATCATGGAAATATATATAAGTGTTGGAATGAGCCTTTAGATGACAGTCTAAAAGATAAACTGGATATATAAGTAAATAATCAGATAATCACAGAGATTCCTCTGAATTGATGTTATGTTTTCCTTCTGTTTGAAATGATTTCTTTATATGTTCACATATATTAACCGTCTGCTGAATGTCTGCATCAGTCTCATCATGTCATGTATCGTTTCTCTCGACCTTCTTACGGCTCACTGAAGACAGCAAGATGAACAGCTCCCTGTCCAACTTCTCCGGCAAGTGCGAGCGGGATACCAGGGTGACATCGGTGGTTTTCCCGTGTCTTTACAGTCTCCTCTTCGTAGCCGCCCTGGTGCTGAATTCCCTGGCTGCATGGATCTTCTTCAGCATCCCCAGCACCTCAACATTTGTGGTCTTTCTAAAGAACGTGGTAAGGGTTTCCCTTCATACATTGTGTTGCAAGTGCACAGACAACAAAAGCGTGATAACAAGCGTGTTATTCTTTAACAGGTGGTGGCTGACCTGCTGATGACCCTGACCATCCCTCTGAAGATCTTAACCGATGCAGGTGTGGGTTCCTGGCGACTACGTGCCATCCACTGCCGTTACTCTGCAGTTCTTTTCTACATCACCATGTACATCAGCATCCTCATGCTGGGCCTCATCAGCCTGGACCGCTACCTGAAGATAGTCAGGCCCTTTGGGAAGGGAAACCTGCAGCGGGTCCGAGTCGGTCAGGTGCTGAGTGCAGCTGTCTGGGTGATCATGCTCTCTCTGGCACTGCCCAATGTCATTCTAAGCGACCAGCCACCCCGGATCTCTGGAGGACGATTGAAGTGCTCCTCTATGAAGAACGAGGCAGGGAAGTTCTGGCATGAAGCATTCAACTACGTCTGTCAGGTAGCTACTGATAAAAGGAACAGCTGTAACGTTGTAACACATGCTTTGTTGTTCAGAGTTATGGCTCCAGAACGAGGAGACATTCAGCTTCGCTTAGCATAACGACTGAATCATCGTTCTTTTAAAGACGCTACTATGAGGTTAGAAAAACTACCTTACACCTCCAAACCACCAGGGGGTGACATCGCCCCTATTGTAAGAAACAAGGGAATGCTAACTTCATTAGCATGAGCCGCCAGGGAAACAATTTACCAGTCTATTTACGTTCCAAAAGTCACATATGGTCTCAAACTTTGGGTAGCTACTGAAAGACTGAGATTCCTGCATTAGAAATGAGTTTTCCTTGGTAGGGCGGCTGGTCAGGGACAGTTAGTTAACCACATGAGCATGATCACAGCCCTCTGTTGCATCACTTGCATTTTAATATCTTGTCTCTTATTGAATATTTTGTGTGTTACTTCCAGGTGTTTTTCTGGGGCACGCTGGCGCTGATGGCGGTTTGCTACACGTTCATCAGCAAGAAGGTTTATGAGTCCTACAAAGCCTCAATGAGCAGATCTCAGGCAGCCAGTCGCAGAACCAAGGCAAAGGTCTTCGTGGTGGTGGGGGTGTTTTTCGTCTGTTTCGCCCCCTTTCACTTTGCCCGTGTTCCATATACGCTGATCCAAACCCGCAGCACAAAGATCGATTGCCCGACACAGAACATGCTCTACATCGCAAAGGAAACCACACTGTGGCTGTCAGCCACCAATATATGTCTCGACCCGCTCATCTATGTGTTCCTGTGCAGGGTGTTTCGAAAAAGACTCACAGCTGCACTCAGCAGAAAGCCCCTCCACAAAGATGCCACAGATTCTCCCGCGGCAACATCAACTCAGCTGGGGATGCAACAGATAGCCCACAGTAGCAGACAATCATACAGTGACGTGCCAAAATGACACGCTGGGAAGTGTGAATCCATATGTGTGTGTGTGTGTGTGTGTGTGTGTGTTTGACATGTTGACATGTTTCATAACTGTCAAGGCAAGTTGATAATTGAGCAATTGTATTTGTAAATAGCACTTTGTCTTAATGACAGAGGTTGTAAAATTCTAAAATGATGCAAGGTGATCAAAACATGCTGAGAAGACAACGCTGGTGTGGCAGGAGAAAGTCAAGCATATCTGGAATGTCCTGAAGTCGCCCGATCTTGACACATCAAGCACTTACGCATGCTTGCTAAGTCATCCAGCATTTCCTCAATTGTGCTTACTGTCATCTTGCACTTCCTTCTCTCTAATCTCATTTCCAACTGGACTTTCCCATCGCAATATTTTTTGCTGAAGGGCAAACATCTTGTCGGCGTATTTTCTCAGATGATTACACCCGACATTGTGACTGAAGGCTGAATTACAACAATGAGCAGGGAACAAAGAACCGCTGAAGCACCTGTTTTATATAAATAAATGACAGTACAGTTAACAACATTTCCTTTTGTTGCTGCATAGTTTTATTGTGGAAAACAAAGTATTAATTGTAAAAATAATACAGAACTGATAGGGCCGATTATGTTTTTATTATTAAATAGTGTATGTGAGAACAGCTGCAGTCCACGTCAGTATTTGTCTGCAAACCGAGTTAAAGGTTTCAGGAAGAGGTTATCATGATAAGGGGTTTGTGGTGAAGTGACGTCTCTGAGAAAGTGACTGTATATGCATGCAGACCCGAGCTGAGGCGGCAATGAAAAAAAAGAAAAGATGTATAACCACATTTCCTCAGCAAACAGCAGGACTGATGAACCACTGTAAGTGACTTTGGACAAAATGGTCTGACAAATGTAAATGTAAATGTAATACAGGGCTGGCACAGATCTTAACTGGAGATACCGGAGGTGGCTTATTGTTTTATTTATCACTACATCACCTGCATTACCAGTATCTGGCGCACTTTTGAACATCATTACTGAGCGTTTGACCCACAGGGTTTTGCGGACTGTAGAGATCAGGGGACTGATAAAACTGAATATAAACCAAATCTGGCGTTGAGCAAGGTGGCAATGATTTGCAAGCAGGGAATGTAGCCTTTCACAATAATGCATTAAGGCCATGAATATTTTTTTAAGTGAACAAGAGCAGAACAAATGTATATAAATGGAATAAATGTACTTTTACCCAGCACTGCAGCACCCACCCCCAACCACTGGACAGGCTTCAGGACATTTACAAACTGGTTCTTCGGGATTAATGTCACCTCTCTCCTGATTTACAGTCTTGTCTCCATGTGGGTCTGATTAATGTATTAATGAAATATGATCTTCCTCCATCCCACCCTGTACTGGCTACTGCAAAGGCTGATATTTGGGAAGGAAATGAATGAGCTAAAGAGCAGTCGGAGAGGCGACTGCAGCCAGAGGAAGGACCGTTTGTCAGCCTCCGATTAAATCCTCTGACAGGAGACTGCTCAGTAGTGAATTATGAGAAATTCTAAATGACATTCATGGAAATTAAATAAACCCTAGAGATAGTGTTGCCTAGCACCGTGTACTGACACATGTTGAGGACAGAAATGACAGATAAAAAGGGAACAAGAAGAGATGGGAGGTGACAGTTTCATGTAATTGGATGGTTGTGGAGGCCCTGATGAAACAAGGTGGTGCAGCTTACATGTCTGCACGTCAGCGGAGCCGATCAGCAGTGGTTCACTGTTTCATGTCAAGACACAAAAGACGTACGACTTTTAGTTCAAAAAAGTAATTTGCCAACACAAAACAAAGTCTTAACAACAAAGCTGTACTTTAAAGGTGTTTCAGAAAGAGAGGAGCAGCCAAAATGTACTCAGTAGGAAATAAACTCAGATTGATCGTCACAGTACACAAGTACACAAACACACACATACACACTAAATCACACGTAAAAAAAAACGTCTATTAGAGTTATTTTAGAGGTTTACATTTGCCTTTTTGAATATGTAAGCACCATATTTTACAGGCTGGTCACAGGTAGATTAGAGTTCCTAGTTTATTTTGAAAAACTGGCATTTTTTTTTGTAGAAAAAACCCACATTGAAATCCATAAAGTACCACCTCCACACAAAATTCCAAATATATGAATCCACAAATACTTTTAATTTCACAAGATGATCTGCTGGACAAAGGATGTGTCATACACTTTACTGTAAAGCCCATTGCCAGTGTTTGTGCACTGGAGGTTTAAAGTTTCCACCTCACACTCATTATACTTAATATCGGACCAGGATTTGTATCCAAACTATTTGTGATGTCACAAATCATTCTCATAGGCCTCTACAAATCATATTTTCAATGAGCACAGAGAACACTGACACTTTCCTCCATAAGTGTGGGATCAGAAGTTAGTGACAAACCTATTCATCTAAAGGAAGACAAAGAATATCATAACTTTGACTGCAGGGGGATTTAATCGAAGGCCCATCATATCATTATGTCAAAAATATTTGAATTATTATAATTATAGAAAGGAAAAGCAGCAGGTGTTCACATTGTAGTTTCCAACATATTAGAAGCATTTATAAATTTGTTTTTTTCTGTAAAACAAACAAAGCTGTCAGATAAATGTAGTGACCAAAATAGGTAATATTTTTAGTAGGAGTAAGTAGACAGTACAAAGTAACTGAAATATGTATTCAGTACATTACTTGTGTGAATGTAGCTTACTTAGTAACATTAGCATTGATGTTAAGTGTGTTAAAATTCCTGGACTCGATCAAACTGATGGTTAAGGATTTCACTGCGCGCTCCCGCGAGCTGCTTTTGCAACTCATCGTGCACTCGCCGCTGCTCACGTTTCACCGGAAGTCAACAATCGAGAGCCGGAGTGAAGCTGAATAACAACACCTCCGTCAAAAACTCAGGACTTGGCAACCAGAATAATGATATAGCATTATGCGGATTCACATGACAGAGGTTGCCGAATGAATGCTGCCATATGAACAACAGATATAAAGCGCTTAGCGAGCAGTAGAACATTTAATGAGAAGCCGCTTGCTAGCAGCCACTTCCTCTGATAGAAGTACACACGTCACGTGACATGCTCGTCTGGTCATATGATCGATCCGCCTCGCTGCTGTCAACTTTTCCTCAGCAAATCCCAAACAAACAAACATGGCGGATTCTGAGGAGCGGCGGAGTCTGCTGGGAGCCGAGGATGACGGGTCGTTCATCGGCAGACAGACGGCAAGCGGACCGGAGAGACCGATGTCTGCCATCTGCGACCCCCGGCGGCCCCTGCACCGAGTCGTTGTCCTGATATTCATGTGCTTCCTGGGATTCGGTGAGCGGGTTGCATCCAAATATCGTCACTGAACTAAAGTTAACGTGGAGATTTGAGAAAAACTTTAAATCATATGTTATACCGTCCCATCCCAAGACGTCACGTTAAATCTATTTGTCTGTTGACTTATTTATTTATTTTATTCCAGGAAGCTACTTCTGTTATGACAACCCGGCTGCTCTTCAGACTCGAGTCCTGCAGGTAACTCAACCTACAAGTCACAACTTTTTAATAATACCGATAACTCAAATGAACCTAATCCTAACAAGCCCACACGTACTACGTTGTTTTTTTTTACTTTTAACGTCAAGTCTTGCTGTGCAAACTAAAACCCGAAACGTGTTTGCTCACTGGCTGCAACAGGATCTGAACCTGAACACTTCAAAGTTCATGCAGCTGTATGCCTGGTACTCCTGGCCCAATGTGATTCTCTGCTTCTTTGGGGGATTCTTGCTTGACAGAGTCTTTGGTATCAGGTATGATAACCAGCAGGCACATCTGTTTTGAGTTTTAATTTGAATGTACAAGTGAAAATGAAAATTACAAGTGCTGTTTTCCTTGTTCTTTTGGTTGGTGTCATCTTTCACTTCTTCTCCTTTTAGGCTGGGAACCATCATCTTTTCTCTTTTTGTTTGTGTTGGACAGGTGGGTTTATACGTCAGCACATTTTCCCTCTCTATCACTTCCCTACACACGTGATAACTTAAACACTACATTACCACTACCACTACTAATCACAATGGCCTTATTTTTATTGATTATTGATTACATTGTTACCTGTCTGTCTGTACAGGTAATATTTGCTACTGGAGCTTTGGTAAATCGTTTCTGGTTGATGGAACTTGGACGTTTTGTATTTGGGTGAGAAAATAATGATTCTATTGTGTTAAGGACTATTTATTTTATTACACATCAGTGGTCAGTTTCCTGTTACTGTGTCACACAGCAAATACCTGCATGTGATTAATGTTTAGAACTGACCTTTGTGTTCTTATGTACAGCACTGTAAATGGTAAAGAACATACAATTGTGTGTGTGGTCCTTTTATACCCTCCTTTTTGTATTAGTATTGGAGGAGAGTCGTTGGCTGTGGCCCAGAACACCTATGCAGTCAACTGGTTTAAAGGAAAGGAGCTCAATCTGGTGTTTGGCCTTCAGCTGAGCATGGCTCGTCTGGTAAGGACACTTCCAATGAAACAAGGAAGTTATTCATGATATCAATGTTTGTATGTGTTCAATGATTGTGATATCAGATTCTATGCTTTAAGTCTATCCACCCTCCTCTTCACTCGTCTGAAGGGCAGCACAGTGAACATGAACATCATGGGCTGGGTGTACAGCAGAGTCACTCAACTTGTTGGCTATCCAGGACACACTACACTCGGCGCATCACTCATGATAGGTAAAGTATGCACCTGAGGTTTGCAGGACTTGAACATTAAGACTTAGGTTACGTGTGATTTGTCTCTCCAAGAGACACCAGATCCTTTTCTCTGTGACTGTTGATCTCACATAACACAGCCTGCAGAGACAAAGAGAAGCGGTTAAGAGAACTAAAACTGCTTCAGATTAGTCATCTAGTTAGAAGAAGTGTCATTGCTGGCAACCTCTGGCAACGTCAGACTTAGTGCTTCCTCTTCAATTTTGCAGTTGTGGTTTCTTTTATATTCTGGCTCCGATGCCTCTGTTCCTTCAATCAGTTTATTTGAGGTCAGTTCATGTGAAAAATCTTTCTGCTATAAGTGGTGTGTTTGTGACCCAACAATCCCGCCTCAATGAAAAGACCCCGGGGCGTCACAACATCGGCTTTACGAAGCTCACAACTGCGGTGGTTATTTTCCAAAGCCGATATTTTTTTTGCTCCCAATGACTTTACAATTCTTTATTTTGAAATCCGGAACAGTTGAGTTTCCTGCTCCTTGCTGTCGGCGACACAGACGCTGCAAAGGGCAGACACAGTGTCTGTGTATTGATTTGTTTTCAACATGTGAGTGTGTTGTGAATAGCAACTACCTCATAGTTCACCTTGATACAAACAATTTTAATTATAACATCCCAACCAGTTTTTAATTAGTTATTTTTGTATAAAAAATCAACAGGTATGAATTTATTAACATTTTGTGGACTTGTGCTTTAAGATATGGCAGATACATGTAATCAACAATATGCAACAAAGTACAGATGCGCTCACCAAAAATGTGTTTCTGGGGAACACGTTAGAGGGCTGGACGATAAGAGGAGAAGTCTCAGGGGTCAAGAAGAAGATGGCAATCCAAGATGAGCTTTCTAGTATTAACCTTCGAGGCATTTATCCCAGAGATTGCTTTGTCATTTTGAGGTGTAACTCAATGACAAACTACAATAATAAAAAAATAAAATAAATAAATGTCGGGGAATCTGATAGAAAGTTTCCTGGCTTCGTCTTTGCCCCTCGATGCAGATCTAGAGGTTCTCACAAATATTGCCTTCCCGGCGGTGCAGGAACATTAATTCTAAATGACTATACTAAAACTAAAAATACAATATTGAGAGTATGAATAACTCACCCATGCTTTACAGACACTATTTCATTTAATAAAACATATTTTTTTTTATACAATATTCTGTAAAGGTCGCAGTGTATAATTGGAACATTTATCTTTCACCCATATTTATTTGTCTTTACTTCCTTTTGTCTTTTCTAAGCTTCTGTAACCTGCGTGTTCTCCCTCATGTGTGCCTTGGTGTTGGCATTACTGGACAGAAGAGCAGAGAAAATCCTCCCCAAGGAGGAGGGCAAAACAGGTGACAGTCCGTCAATGTCTTTTTTTTTTTAATCCCTTGTTTTACTACCCTCGCATGCCGATAACGACGGCAACGTGACTGCATTTTATGTGTTTGCCTCGTCTGCTGCCACGCTTCATCCCTCCCTCTGTTGTGCTGTACTTACCTTTTATAAATAGCGGGGGCACTCCTATTAAATGCGGAATATCATTTAATTTCCCCTTCATTGTTAATGATTTCCTGGTCACAGGGGCTGTTTTTTTTCTTAACTGCTAGAAAGCGAAGACGCTCTGATGCCAATTTGTGTGTCTTCCTTTTTGCATGCTAGGTGAGGTGGTTAAGCTGACGGATGTGAAAGACTTTCCCTTCCCCCTGTGGATCATCTTCATTATTTGTGTGAGCTACTATGTGGCCATCTTCCCTTTTATTGGACTGGGACAGTGAGTATAACACGAGGGCCATCTCACTAAATGAGCACTCCTCTTGACATGTCTTTGTGTTCCCCAAGTAAATCAGGACTTCCTCTCTCCTGTATAACTTAAGAATTTGTATTATAATCTAATCAGGGTCTTTGACTGTTGGATCAGTGCTAGAAGAAGCTCTTGTGTTGGTATATTATTATTATTATATGTTATGTATTTGTAGGACTTGACTATGGTGTGTTGGATATTATAATTATAGTGATATTATAAACAAATACTGTATATGTTGCATGTAAATTGTCGTAATTTATTGCCTGATTTAAAAAAGGTTTATTGTCCCTGAGTGAGGGAACAATAATATTCAAATTAGATGGCATTATGCTGTTAATGTGTGGCATGAATATAATAGAGTGCCTCATTAAATGAGTAGAAGATTCATTGTTCAACTATACAATGCTGCATTATCATGGAACCACAAAGGTGGTGTTGGGGGATCAGAGGGGGAAGCGTCTTGACAAATGTCTCTGTAATAAAAGCTTTCACAGCCTGCATCTCCCTCACCGAGAGAGGCTTTTCCACGTCGGTGCTTCCAGAGCAAATAGTTGTTATGCAATTGTGTGACAAAACTAACGGAAGCAACACTGAGATCTACCTGCAGCAGAACTCTCATCTTCTTCTCATTTACAGGGTGTTCTTCATTGAAAAATTTGACTTTTCCCCCGCTGAAGCCAGAGCTCTCAACAGGTAACTCAGATCATGGAGGAGTATTCAGCTTAATAGGTGTATTGATTTCTTTCATAAAGGGAGATTCTGGGATACAATGTAGCTTTGGTGTTGCTGCAAGAGGAGGTTATTATACTAATTACGTTTGCATATCATATTTCCATGCTTGGGTGTATTTTGCTTCAATAGAACCCTGAAACGCTCTCCTGTCTTTCCCAGTATCGTGTATATCATCTCCGCCCCTGCGTCTCCTATTTTGGGATTCCTGGTTGACAAGACCGGGAGGAATGTGATTTGGGTTTTATGTGCCGTGATCGCCACACTGGCCGCTCACATGATGCTGGCCTTCACCTTCTGGAACCCGTGGATCGCCATGGTAGCACACCAAACACAATGTCTTCACCTTCGTCTGTTGCTTTGTTTGCTCGTCCATCTGTGTGAAGGAATATTTTGTTGAGAGCTGTTGAATATGTTTACTAATTTGAGAATGAATGCATGTCTTTCTTTTCCAGTCGCTGCTGGGCGTCTCCTACTCCTTACTGGCCTGTGCGCTGTGGCCCATGGTGGCCTTTGTGGTGCCCGAGCATCAGCTGGGGACGGCCTACGGCTTGTACGTACCCAGCCACGATCCCCCGCGTCCACATTCTGTTTGCTTATTCTTTCTGCTAACGATTAATCACCGCTATGGTCTTTGACTGATTATAATGTCACAGCATGCAGTCAATCCAGAACCTGGGGCTTGCTCTCATCGCCATGGCAGCAGGAGCCATCCTAGACACTCGAGGATACCTGTTTTTGGAAGTGTTTTTCTGTTTCTGCATCTGCTGTAAGTATTTTGTGTGTGTGTGAGTGAACTCTCTCACTTGCTTTGAGTGAAGGTCTTATTTGTTTGCTCTCGCCTGTATTCCAGTTGCACTGATGGCGGTGGTGACGCTTTACTTTGTGGATTATCTCAGAGGTGAGAGAAGACTCAAGCCTTGAACCGTCCCACCGCTACAACTCGCTCACTCTTCCTTTTCCTCACATGACATCTCTTCACTCAAGTCACGTCACTTCTTAAGCACACACTTCTCCTCACACTCACCGCCGTTCCACAAGTGCTCTCTTCTTAATCTCTCCACGTCTCCCTTTTCTTTTCTCCAGGAGGAGATTTGAACCGGTCCGCTGCAGCCAGAGCCAAACTCCAGAAAGAAGTCACTTCAGACGCTGAGTGAGTAGCTTTGACCTTTGACCTTCCATCACTGCTTTTACACCCACTCATCCCCGTAATTAGCCAAGCATCTCAGAAACATGATCAACAACCCACTCGTATATTTAACGACATCAGCATATTTTGGAGCACTTAAAAGAGCTGCTGCATTCATTTACTGGAGTTGTTCCCTTAGATGAACTTGAATCCAAATCTACTAAAACATGTATATATTTCTATCCAGTCCAGTGAGATAAACAGATATCTGTTGAAATCATGATTTATCATGTGATGATTATGCTGCTGCTTGTAGGTAATTCTCAGGAGAGTGTTTATGTTGTTTATGGATCGTAGTCTGCCCTTTAACCTCCTCAGTCACATGCAGTCATCCTCGATTTTAAAGGTCCAACTCCAAGTTTACAAGTTAGCAGTTTTGAGAAGTGATGAGTCAAGTTGTTGTCAGTAGTTCTTAGCACATAACCGCCCATTGCCTGGCTGTTGATAAGCTTATAGAAATCCAATGTTTAGCTTTAATAAAAATATAAAACATGTTGTATTAGTTAAGAATAACTAGTGTTCGTCTAATGACTGACAGAAAAATATAGAGGAAATGTGACTTCCTGTACAACAACATGATGCAGGAACTCCGTGCGAGCTGTGTAAATCAATTTTCCATTCCTACATGCTTCTCATTCACAGTGAGCAGGATCACTGTATGTTAATATATCTGGCTCACCTATATACGTGATGTTTTCTTTAGCCGATGCCGTCTGAAAATACAGACTAATATGCTGGTTCATGCTCTAATTGATATTTTCCAGATGATGATGATGATGATGATGGTGAGGGAACACACATGGCCCCTGGGCTTCAGAGCCAGCAGGCTGCACTGTCCACCCCAGAGCTGTCAATCATCTGCCATGGGGCGGGACTGCGCTACTGACTCCGCCCAGTATTGTCACCTGTGGTTCTTCCCACCAACTGACTGTCTGGCCCTGCGTATTACCTAACAGCTGCTCCCATCCCTCTCAGCCCACTGACAAATGACGAATCCCATTCGGCCAGTAACACCCACACACTGACCTCTCACAGTGACTTCTTGGATACTCTGTGTCTGTGTGTGTGTGTGTGTGTGTGTAAAACTTAAGCAAGAATTTTCTTCAGTTAGAGGAGAAAGTTGAGACACTTGAATTTTTAACTTCGCAGAAGGTTTGACTCTCATCCTGTGGAAAGGAGCCTGACAAGTAGTGTTTGATCTGATTGCATGGTAATTATAGGATCTTATAAGATCCTATCGGTTTTTATATGTAAATAATTCTTATGTTTTGTTCGATACAAATTGTTTAAAAGAATCTGTTATTTGCCTTAAGACAGACATCTCAGTGGTACATTAATGTACACGTCACCTGTCAGAATAACTGCCAACCAGGACCTCCCTCTCCAGATTCTCCTCAGGCAGGAGAGTTTTATATTCAATTTCAATCATATGCGCCATTAAACCTTTATGATGGGTAATTTAAAAAAAGAGCATATTTTAAATTGCTCAATTCTTTTATTTCTTTTATCTTCTCTTTGCTGGTTTTGGAGCTTCGTAAAAATGAATTTTTTGTTACATCATCAAATAGTAGGTTAGCGTAAGGATGGGGATGAAAAAGAGGACCGCTCACTTTAGACTGCGTTTACCTGTGATTATGTTCACGGTTTCAACTTTTAAACACCAGTTTTATTGATTTGACTTTTTAAAATAATCAACCAAAACCAGTAAATCTAATTCCTGGAAGCGCTGCCTGGTGTTGCTACTTGCTTACTTTGAATGATGGTACTGAATATTCATACGCTTAGCTGAACTCTCACCATTCCAGCTACGTGGGAAGAGATTTGTCTCCTTGTTTTGCGCTCAGCGACAAACACTGGATGATGAACATTCACTACCTCAGGCGGGAAACTTTAGTCTTCAAGGAAATGGTTAATAATCTAAAGTTCAGATGTTAAAATGACCCTTTCACTGTCATTGAACTGTGTATGTTACAAGAAATAATGTGTTACTGATCAATTGTGGCATCACAAACAAAATTCATAAAGTCATTCAACAATCACCTGGATTATTTCTTCGAAACCAAAATGACGTTTGACTGTTTGTGGAACAATGACGTTCGATTAAACACAACTTTCTGAAGGTGTTTGAATTACGCTGAGGTTTTATTCCAACTCCTTTTAGCTGACAAGTGATGATGTCATCCTCTGGCCTCTGAGTGTAAGTGAATCATTCTGCCAGTTGAGCCCACAGGGGTGATCAATGTAGTGATTCTTATTACTGTATTATGATTCGTGCAGGAATAAAAGGCGGCGCAGGAAGCCGTCGGAGGGCGAGCTCGCTAGGCTAACACCCATGTCTGCTTTTGGTTTACGTAACCGGTACCTCTCCAGGTTGGGAAAGCAGGTATGTGCAAGCATAGCACTGAATAATTGACTGGACGATTAGAATAAAAATCCTATTAGATCCGTTTATTAGTTCATTCAGCCTGAAATCTTCACACTTGTAAGAAGAATTGATGCATGTAACTATACATGAGTAACTCCTCTCCTACATATGTGGGTTTCTGTCTCTTCGTTTAATCTGTGCTGTCCCCTCTGTGCTCTCAGCTCCCGTACCACTGTTCGACCCATCTGTCATCACTTGCCCACAGGAGTGTTCTCAAATGATGCCCTTCATTCAGCTGTCCGCTCCTCCAGCACCAAGTGTGCACTAAAAAAAGGAGGATGCTTACTCATTTTGAACTAGATATTATGTCACATTTGTTACCTTGGAGGTATTTATAACCCTCACGTGGCTGACTGTTCCGGGTGTTTGGACAGGTGTTTGTTCCTTTGCTGGGATTTAATCTGGTGAAGTGTTATCATCACAGATGTTTTTTTTTTTTTCCTCCCACTTTTGTTTTTCTTTTCCCAACACTTTATTTATTCATATTTATAGAATCACAAAGCACAATTGCACCAGGTGAAATTGGACTGCTGCATTATGGCAGTCTGCTCCAGAGACTCCACCCTGTGCAAACAGCAGAGGGCACCAATTCCCTCGACTGTTAATCTCATGTCTTTGCTTTTAGTAGCTGCCTACAGAGGTGGTTGTATCTGCAACGTAAGTTTGTTGCTTTTATTGGCCCTCCAGGTTTTAAGGATTACAATAAAATGAATAATAAAATCGTGTGTTTTGTGCAAAACATTTTATTTATCATTAATTAGGGACTTCGGTGACCTGTTGACTGTATATAAAACATTAAAAAGAGCAATAAACAGCTTGTTGACATTGCTGACACAGTCGTTAACAATTATTTCTGCACACTGATGACTAATAGTTAACGATAAGAAACCCACCAACAACATGCCGGGTGCACAGCAGTCCACGAGCAGACCTGGAGATTCTGACAGTGGCTGTCAGTCCTCAACCAGGAGAGGATCTGCCAGCGGTGATGAAATGACTACAGGCTTCCAGACCATGAAGAAAAAGACAATAGATGTTCTGCTGAGAAAAAATTGTCCAGGTTTCCTTTAGTTTCAGTTCTTTTTTCTTGGCTAAGCTTCAAGGTGAATGTTTTAGCAAGTCTCTGATCTTAATGTCCCTGTAGCTTCAGCAACTTCATCACATTCTGGTGTATCTGGAGGCCGCTGATATCATACAACCAGCTGCAGCGGATGTCAAAATGCAGTTCCTGCACTTATCTGCAGCCACACAACTACTTGGTATTCAAAACTTTATTTTCAAAAAAGGACAAAACAAGTTAAACTGTATTTGAACTGCTTGAGACGTCATCCTGCAACAGTTTCATCCACAAACATGTTTCCTGTTTGGAACTATTGAGGTAGGAAAGTTGAATGATGCAGGTGCTGATGTAATTATTCCTTTTGAAGCAGCAGATGATAATCTCCTGGCATGTTGACCCCCACAAACAAGTAGATAATCCACAGTAATTGGTGAGGCTGGGCAGGACGATTTATTTTTCCTGCACAGGGCAATCACAGAGCTTCATTAATCAGCAGAATAGCATGAACACAATCAAACAGAAGCACAAAGAATAAGAGCAATGGGGAAGGAAGGAAAAACAAAAGGCAGGTAATCAGCAAATAATAAATCAGTAAGTCAAAAACGACTGTGAAAAGACACCTTTTGAGTTTGGCCTCAAAGGTGCTGAGTATTTTATAGTCGTAGAGCTTCTATAACCAGAACTAAAGGCAGTGTTGGTAATTTTAATTTTATTTATTTGTATTAGAGATGCTGCAATAATAAAAATAAGAATAAAGCACCTTTATCATGGGGCAGTAGATGGTGACAGCCAGGAGAAATGAGGAAAAAACATCCCACGAGGGAACTAGATGTTTAATTGTCTCGGGTCTGTCATGTGAAAACACACACTTGCACAATAATACATGCAGCGATTCCAGCCAAGTTAAATGACACAGCTGACACGCGGGCTGTGCGCGCTGTGTACAAAAAAGCACACGCGCGCGCGCGCAGCATCCCATTGGCTGCGAGGATTTTTTTTCCAAGTCTGGTGTCTCTCCGGCTGCTCCCTTCTCCAAGTGCTCACTTCATCTCTGTCCTACCGCGGAGGGAGAGCTCGTCATGCTGCGGAACGGCTCGTACAGGTCAGTGTCACATCCGCCGACCGCTGTCCGACACAAGTGTGTGACAACAGCGTGTATTTGTGAAATGATGAAGCGTTGGTGTGGTGCTGGTTCGGCATGAGTGATGAAATCCTGCGGAGCCGCACTCTGCAGCTGGACAGAGACAAGTGCACCCTGTTCACATGCTGAAAGGCTTTAAGCCTCATGTCATATTTGGAGAGTTTCTTGTGGTTTAAGTTGTGCGGTGTCCTTCCAGAAGCATGTACCAGGGAGAGGAGGCGAGGCTGCGCAGCGGGGGTCTGGCTCGGGAGAGGAAGCACCTTGCTCTGTGCATTAACAACCAGGTAAGAGACGTTTGAGGGACATGTGCAGTACAGTCGATATGAGATTGTATGTGTTTCTTTACCTCCCCTGGTTCTTTAAGAATGATGGATTTTCTGCGGGAGAGTCAGAACACTCCAACAATGATGTAATTCCATCTCTGATCTGAAGAGCAGGAAGTTAGTGAGCCTGTAAGCAACCATCCTTTAAAACAGGTGTATGGTTCTCTGCAATATGGCAATGTTAAGGTAACTATTCTCCAGTGATGACAGTGATGAAGACTCAGCACCTTGGAAAGTGAAACCTACCATTTCTAAAAACATTGTAAACTTAACTGCTTAGAATTTTGTTCACCAATTCAAATGGCACAATGGCTGAATTCAATTTGGTCTGAGAAATTGCTTTTTTCCACGTTGGCTTGGGGCCATTTAAAGATTTTTGTCATGGCAGCAACTGAAAAGGTCTCATTAATGGTACTTATTGTACCTCCTATTATTAATGTCTTCATATTCAGCAGGGAGCGCTGACGGCGGGGCTGAGACGCTCGGTACAGTACGAGTACAGAGCTCATGGTGTTATTACATGATGTGACACATTCATAACCTCCATCAATTTGACCAGAATCATCTTGTTCAGATCTGGTTTTTGCAGGTTAATTTCACAGGAAAAAAAAAATGCTTCAGTTATAATTATATGTTGTGACACATTTTAAACTTAAAAATCGCAGCACTTGGACATGTAGTGATTTTGATAAGATCGTCATTAATATAATGTTCCCTTTGTGTCGTTGGGTGAGCGTAGGTGCACCAGCTCACCTGGTTGCATGGAGCTCCTGAATATTTAATGCCAGTGATGTAGTGTTCCGCATTATCGGCGGCTGGGGATATTGAGCTTGTGAGCTCTGAAAGCACTGTTCCATCACCAGCTTTTGACTTACTGTGCAATATATTATGATGGTGCAACACACACACACACACACACACACACAAACACACTTGTTCATTGCTTGTTCCCCAAAACTTCCCCATTTTGCCCCTACAACTGTTCCAATCTGTTTCCATTGCACCAATCGGACTGTTGCATTTCATTATCTCTGTCCAAGGGAGACATTTTCCAAATTGATACAATTTAATTGCGTAAGACGCCATGTCAGAGGAGGTTCGTGTGAGACTGCAGAGGAGGACACGTAGAGTTATGGCGAAGGACTAACCAGTTATTGGTGTGTGAAATATGACTTGGGATGGAAATGCCTGTTATTGGACATAGTAGCTGCTCCACTTGCTGTGTCTATGTGAGTGGTTCAGATTCATTGCCGAGGCATGAACCCTCTGAGAAACACATTAATCTATCCAGCCATTACCCCGTAATCAATGGGACAACTGAATTTTACAGCCACGGGCCCATGTTGTTAACCATTTTACACAGAGCTTATTTAAACAGCGTGCCGGGAGGAAGAGGTCGGGGGGTCGGGGGGGTTTAAGCATGAAATATACTGTACAGGTGACATTGTTGACACAGCACTTCCAGCTGGGATCTTGAAATCATTCATCAATATCATGCATGAAGTCCCTTGTTGCCCCTAATTCACTGAACATGCTGAAAGTGTCCCAGCATTCCGCTCTCTAATGAAATAATCTGCTTGTGTTCAACAGGAAACAGAACTCCTGTGATATATAAAGGCATGTATATAGCGTGCTGCCAGGGAAGGGTGTCATATTTCAGAAGCGTATTATCGTCTCTCCCCCAGTGGGACGGAGCTGTGCTGAGTGCTGCTTGCACCAGCTCACTCAAACGCTCCTCAATTGAGTCGTAATAACCCGTGCAGGGGCGAGATGAGTCCGCGCACTGACAGATAGGTGTCTCTCTGCCGCGCCATGGTCACATGATGAATAAATATACACTGTGTGTGTGTGTGCGTGGAGAGGTGGTTTTGGTTCAATGCCACAAAAAAAAGTAAAATAATGCCCCGTAACTCCACAACAGTTGATGGAAACATACACAGAGAAGCACGGATGCACACAGACACTCACTCACTGCTGCCATGTTTGCAGTCATTCCCATCTCATCCCATTACCGAGTCTTGGAAGGCTGGTTTAGTCTAAATGAGTGAGCTTAGTCTTTGATCACTGATGACGGGAGTGTGCACATGTGTGTGTGTGTGTGTGTATGGGAGTGTGTGAGAGCACGTTCTCATTCCCTTCCTCACCATATGTTAACTACAGCAGCTCTCCACTGGTGAGTACAGTAGTAGCAGGGGGAAATAGTCCCAAGCGCTCCGTTTTGCATTTTGTGTGATCATTTTCTCACTCGTCACATCTTAAGATGTCTTTTCCTACTTCTCCTCGGAATTCTGGTGTCCCTTCCCTCTATTTTTATATCTACATCTAATTATGTCCTTCATTGTACTTACCGTATCCCTCGTTTCCAACACTACA
This sequence comes from Macroramphosus scolopax, assembly GCA_901007825.1. Classification (NCBI taxonomy): domain Eukaryota; kingdom Metazoa; phylum Chordata; class Actinopteri; order Syngnathiformes; family Centriscidae; genus Macroramphosus; species Macroramphosus scolopax. The sequence goes on from CAAKHC010002400.1 coordinate 53,096, forward strand.
CAACCATTGGTTCAACTTTAGAGGGCTCGTATGTCTTCTTTATGCGTCGGTGTGGGAGTGAGTGATCAGTCTTCTGTCAATCATCCATCAACAATTTAGAAAATCAATAAGAAGTTAGTATCAAACATAAATTCCAAACATTATTTTGTCCCTAACGCAAAGTTTTCAAGAGTTGTACATTGAGTATTTCTTTTGGTGACGGTCTTTTTGTTGGATGACGCAAACTGCATAAACAGATCACCCTGAACTCCTGGAACTTGTCATTTGTATTTCTCTTCATTCTTTTCTTCTTCTCTATATTAAAGGTTCGTTGAAAAAAAAAAAAAAAGTCGAGAGATGAATGGATAATGGGAATAATGGTTAATTGCATCTCTATGCTGTTAAAACTGTCTAATAAATGAGCGCTTTTCTATTTCGTGATATAAAACCTCGGCAGGAAAAGAAATGGGTCTGTCAGTTTTTTGATGAACTGCCGTATTATAGATAGGAAATTAACCTTCCATTTGTATGTATGCATGGTGGGAGCCTCCTTGGTGTCACATGCTTCATATGTCAGATTAACGTCTGCTCCAGCCGGGTATTGATGACTGTGTAACTGCAGAATGTGTCGGCCCCTACATGTGGGTGTCACGTCCAAAAACACCCTCCCTCTCAAACTGTATTTAATGGTTTGAGGAAAAGTATGCATAATTCTTTCTTAGAGGAAAGGACTTGTTTTACCCTTCGTCATAACACTAGGAGAAGAAAAAAAACCCACCTCAATGTAATCATGAGAACAAATCAGTTCCGCCTGCAGCTCTCAGCGAGCTGTTTTTGTACTCAGGCGAAAGAGTAAACGTCGGCCCCCATATTACCTCATGCATGCTCTGTGCACGTAAATTGATTTCCGATGTTGCAATTAACAAGAATCTCCACCGGAGATCAGATTGATGTGTGTGTTTACATGTGACAGCGTGTGGCACCGCATGTGTGTGTGTGTGTGCAGGTGTGTTTGTGTTCATGTGCTTGCACACGTGTGTGGAAGTTAATCTCACATGTCCGAAGGACGGAGACAAGAGCTGAGCATCTCCTACACACTGGAAATAATTCTGTGTGTGTGCGTGTGTGTTAATACACCAGCAATTGATCTCTTTGATAGAACTGGGACTTTGAGAAACGATGATCTTAATAACTCATCAATTAAAGGGCAGCAGACTTTCTGCCATGTGTTTTTTTTTCTTCTTCTTCCCTCCTGTTTTTCTTCCTCCCCTAATTTCTCAGTGACTTAATGCTTATTAATTTCTACCTTCACATTTCCGAGCCTCACAGTGTATTGATCACCCTTTCTTTAATATTGAAAATAATGCGACTAAGCTGTTTAGATGCCCAAGCAGAATAAGTTTCCGTTAATGGCCGTGTTTTATGCAATCCTGTATTGTTCTATTGATTGAATACTTTGTTGAATACGGCGACAAGTTATTCATTCCCCCAGCCATGCGCTGCAGTGGTGTTAATGCCTTGGTATTTCTATTGCTCTCATATAACTTTAGTGCATTTTCTCCGGTCCAGGGAATAAGACATTATGGTCAGTACACAGAACATGGCAGCTGTAAGAGTGAATAATGGTAGAGCTGCAGAAACTAACCAATGCAACAGGCATCTGCTGTACCTGTTCAAAATATTAACAATAGCGATAATTAGAGAAAACGGTAATTGTGTCAGTCCAGCTTTTTAGTCAAAATTTGATTTTCAATATATACAACGATGTCATTAAGCGTACACATTAAATGTGTTATACATGAGAGGTAGAACTCCACTGCAGCCACAGAGATTTAGCAACAAGCTATAAAAGCACTTAGAGCTCAGCACACCCAGACTTTTAGAAACCTCTGTGGTTCCCTGCACAGATGTGGGTTGAGATTCGCCACACACGTTGGTTTGAGAGAAAGTAGAGCGGTGGAAGCATGTTGGCTGCAGTTGGAGGGATGTTATCTCAACCTGCCTGGAGGCGGGTCCAGGATGCTTCGACCCAACTCTGGAGATGGTCAATCTGGAGGTGGTGTGGTCAGAATCACAGAACCTTTACTAACACCACCGCTATCATTCCTCATTGATTTTAATGTTAGTTTGAGCCCATCTTCTGGACCACCTTCGTTGGCAGTAGACGAACATGACCATGTGCTGTGTTCCTGCATTGTGTTGAGTGTGTATGCTCATATTGTCTGTGTGGCCCCCAAGAAGAATAGCTGCTGCTGCTTTGCGGAAGCTATTAATAAACTAAGAACCGAATGTACACGACATGAGCTTCAAGCACAAACACACGTGTACTCCAGTGGAGAAAAGTATATTGTGGCGCAACATGTTGACAATGACAATAAGCACTGTAAACAGTATTATTCCCATGATCCCATGATCCCAAGACATGGTCCTGACCTCTTAGCAGAAGGTCCCATTACAACCCTGATATATATTTTAGCGCATGAACAAATTCAGTTTGCTGCCTTACAGAAAGATCAGGAACTACTAGAGATGGAGCGGATCTGCTTTGCTGCCTCTGGAGCCCATCCATCTGTCCAGTCCCATTGAGCTTTATGGCAGCTTCCCCAAAACTGCCTGAGATCCGTCTCGCCCTCCAGACTGCGGCCGTGTGTCTGACGGGTTGGCACCTGCAAGCACGCACACATATTTTTATGCATCAGCAATTTCAAACACAAACCCAAGTTTTTTCCACCTGTGTTTATTCTTCTTTACACGTATGAGCGAGAAAAATTCTTAAGGTCGATGAACAGAAGGAATCCGTGTGCCGTGTTCTTCCTCTGCTGCTCTGACGGACAGACGTGTGTGTGGGTTGAGGAGCAATTACACACACACAGCAGTTTCATAACTGTATCCTATGGAAGCACAGTCCTCCTGTGTCATATCACCGGCATGGACAATTAAAAAGCCCTGTTGATATATTGGTGCTTCTCACTGTGCAGGAAGAAGTGAAGCGGTATCATCGCTACTGCAATCACAGCGGAGGGCAAGCCGTCTCCAAGGTGGAGAGGTAAGAGACACATCATGCGCTCCAAGTAAATCATGCTTTCCTGTAGTGTATGATGCAAGACCCTCGTCCTACCATAACAATCCTGACTAGACCAACACAAGACTGCATTGTGCCCTGATTTCCATTCATTCATTTGAAGCAAAGTAAATACTCACACACTTGTCTGACCTCATGTTCTTGTTGCAGAAGCCATGCTCGTAGGAGCGAGGAGGAGGATGACAATAGCCCTCATCGCTTCGGGCAACAACAGCACCTGGAGATCAAGGCTATTGTGTGAGCGTCAACTGCAGCTTATTTGTTCATTTCTGTGATTATTTTTTTACATTGTTGATCAGTTGCACCTTCATCTATTGCCATAAGATGAGTGTATGTGTTGCTTTGACTCTGAACCTCCTCTGATGAAGTGTCACTCGTGGCCAGAGTGAGAGCGCGAACCTGCACGGATTCCCATCTAACACCGTTTTACTTAAATACAGGCCGCCGCTTTCACCGGCGAACAGGGAAGAACAACTCTGGCCTCAGGCTGTCCCTTCATCGGGAGGCGAGGGTGAGAGTAGAGAAAGCCAATGTTTGTGTGGAGAGTTAACATGATTGGAGAGTAGAGAGGTGAAACGGATCGAAAAAAAAAAAAAGTCTGGACAAACTTACAGTGAAGGCGGTGGAACAGGAGGCATGGAAAAGGGGGAATGGAGAGCTGGAAAGAGCAAAGGAAGAATGAAAATGGAGAAAATCTGGATGAAGGAGAGAAAATGGGAAAGGTATTGGTTCGGGAGCTCGGAGTTCTGCTTCCTATTTTCAATTTGTTCCATTTGGCTCAGCTGTCTCTCTGCTCCACTGGAGGTGAATGTGTTTCTCCATCGGGTAATTGATCCTACACTCCATCCGGGACCCCGGTGCCGGGGTGACTTCAGGGATGAAAGGAAAGAAGGGAGTGAGAAGCAGTTTGTGGAGGTTGAGGTCAAGAAAGTCGGAGTAAGATTCAAAGGGAAGTTGTTAAAACGTCGGGGGGAAAGCTGTTCCGGTAAAAACTCAGAGAAATAAAATTGAACAAGAAAGGGGAACGTGGTGCAGTGAATGATGACATCATCACATCCCATCACATCATTCATCTGTGTTTTCTACAGTAATCATGAGGCCGATCGTTTGATCTAAAATAGATCTGTTTAACAGCACAGAGCTTCTAGTTCTCTTCTTTTATCACAATCGCTCCTGTCGTGACTGTTCAAATCTTTGCACTTCATCAATATTCTTTTAATAACTTTTTATCGTGACGGTTCAAAAATTATACACTAAAACGAATGCGTGCAGTTTGTAACGTGTCACCACTTGTATGTTCCCAGGATCCAGCGTGCCTGGCGTGCCCACATGTCCCGCGAAGGGGGACGGCAGGGGCCTGATCAGGAGGAGACTGCCACTCCAGAGAGTCTGAAGGACCCCGGGATGACCACCAATCCTTCACCGGTAAGAACGCACACAGGAAATCAGACAGTCGATCGTGGTGCGACGTGAGAACGAGGCAGGTGGCAGGAGATCTGAAAATCTTAACGCTGGCTGTTATCTTGTTGTCAGCTGTGATGTCGGCGCGGCGGTGAATGAGAAAGCGGTCTGTGAATTGATGCATGAAAGGACAGACTAATAAAGAAGAAGGGATGAGGGAGGGGTGTTTACCTCCAGTGTCATCTGGGGTGGCACCAGGGTCACACTGGTGGGGGTGGAAAGGATACCAGCTGGTGCTGTGCCCAGTTCTGTAATTAGCTGCTAATTAGGTAAGTTTTCAAAGCTGGTTGATTGATTAATGAAG
>CAAKHC010002402.1:0-10470 GCA_901007825.1 Macroramphosus scolopax
AAGCCTTCTTCTCTCCGAGCTCTTAAATGACTATGATAGATGAAGCTGTCATTAGAAGCAGTGGAGCTCATGTACTGGTCCCTGTTTTCTGACTTCTGTGAACCAAACGCCAAAACCTTTGCTGCTGCTTCGTTAAAAAGGGCACAAGCACTAGTAGGAGCTGCCGCCCCTCCAAGTTAAGGCAGTTCTGTCGTCTTCTGTTTTATTCTAACATGCTTGAGTATCGCAATCTGAACAAAAAATTCCAATGAATCAGGGAACAACTACAAGGCAACTAGTCTGAGCCAAACATGATGGATAAGAGTCAGGGTCCAGCAGGTAAAATCAATACGCTCAGCGGAGTGAGGGCCACACATACTAAGCTTGGACAAGTGATCCATTCTCCTTCTTCGAGCCGTGTACGACCTCTTGACAGATAGCTCAAAAGGAGACTATATATGACATACCTGAATTTATTTCATCCTGTTCAACACGGAAAAAGTGCTACAGTAAGCAGATGAGGGACAGGACCTTGATTAGCTGCACCTTGTGCTAAAAGGGGCTTACGGCAATATAAAAGACCTCGGTGAGAGATTGTAATGTTTCCTGTGAAACTGTCCATCCGAGAGAGCGAGAGAGAGAGAGAGAGAGAGAGAGAGAGAGAGAGAGAGAGAGAGAGAGAGAGAGAGACAGCTTTAGGGTATATAGGGGAATCAATACTGTTTTATCTCATGGCACTAAAATGAATAAAACCTTAAGCAAGCATTGCTTTACATATCAGTGCTTCAAAGAGAAACCCCGTGGACCGGACTCGTTTGATCGGTGCCAAAGGATCTATAATGTAATACAATGAAGCCAGTGTGGCGACGACTAGAAGCCAACAATTGTCTGCTGTTTGTCCTCCTGGTGACAAGGGTGACTTCCTTATGTCAGGAACCAGTGAATGGAGAGGACGGGTCCAGTAAATCTATAGGACACATCGATTCATGTGGAGAAAAAACAAAGTACATTATTTACTAAAATACTGTTATTACTAAACTATCCAGTAGTTCAAAGGAAGTTTGTGTCTTCACTTGATTTAACTCAGGAGAAGTTTGAAATTAGTGTTGGCAGTGTGTAGTTGTATAGGGAATTACAACAAGGCAAATTTCAAACCGTCTTTCAAAGACATGCACATACAAAGTACTACACGTACTTCAGACAATGTACACACATGTTTTTCCACCGCAAGTCAAGCCTTACAAGCCAGACGAGGGGGAAATGAACAATGTCAGTGTCAATGTCAATTTTCATATTGTATGTATGTACAACTTAACATTCTCTTCTCTTGTTTTCATTGTCACGTCTAACAACCTTTAGTGCAAACAGCATAATTTATATGCAGGAACGGGAGCTGAAACATCCATCATGGCTTCAGATTTGTGTTTGCATATGCGTCACCTTTCAAGATGATTAAGATTTATAGAAGACGACAAAGTGTACAAACTGTGAAGGTAATGCATTTTTCATTTCTGCCTATGTGTGTTGTTTGAAACATTTTCGGGCAAAGTATTGGTCTCAAATGTAGCGTTTTTATTCTTGTAAGAAGGAGCAGTTACATACAGAAGTAGTCTGTAAGCCACCGATCAGAGGGCAGTCCTCCGAGCTCCAGTTTCATAGCATATAGGGTGTTTTTTATGGTTTCATGGTTCCTTATCTTCAGTCCTGCAGACTTTCATTGGAGAGAATCTCCTGTTCTACAGGGGGTCATCCATTGGTCATTTAATGATATGCTGAGTTTGCACAATCTGCTGTTCTGTAAAGGTTATTCTTAAATGCTCTTAATATATGATAAAAGTAAATAAAGTAAATCATAAGAATGATGTAAGAGTAACTAATAATTTTTCCAACATGTGTTCACAGTTTTAATTATGGATCTTTATGCAACTAGTCCAAGGTGGGGGCATGCAGCATTGGTCTGGTAGAACTTGCAGGGGCTCCAGCAAGCAGGGACTTCTAGTTTTTTAGATGGGGGATGACGAGTGCATGGATGAGCTTCTGGACACAACTTAATATCCAAGTTGAGCAGTGATACCCGAAGGATGTCAGATGGTGGGGTTACCAAGATGGATCGGGTGTCATCTGCATGTACATGCAGTGTGTGGATCTGAGTGTGACTGGGTGAATGTGGTCAATGAATGCAGCCCATATTGCATGCCTTTTAAATATAGTTTCCAAGCAATATATGTAAATTAGATGTTGTAAAAAAACTACAATTTGATGAATTACCACGGCCATTAGAGTTAAATGTTTGAATTAACATTTTAATTTAAAAAAGTGCTCACTGTCACAGGAGAAGAGGAAGTGGATGGAAGACTCATGTAATATTAATGTTAACGATGAGGTTGCTTGCGACCTGATGTGAATTTACAACTTTATCCCAATCCTGCACCTCACGTTCCGTAGGCAGACATATTCATGCTGTATGTTAAAACAACAGCCATGATGTAATTTTTTTAATAATGTTGGAAATATGAAGATTTAATTCATAAAAAGTCATAATTTCAACAAACAATGTTGAAATCCAGTAAGTCTCTGTTAGGCATCATAGTGTTCTGGACTGTATCTTTTATTTTATTATTATTATTATTTAGAATACTTGAACACGCTGGTACAACCCCTTTTATTTTTTTTATTCCAGTTATTTGCCTATCAATAATCCAGTATGTAAGGGTTTCCTCTATATATATTTAATACAGCAGTACTTTCAAGTCTCTTTCAGGAATAGCTCTTGAGATTTTCTTTTTCTGTTCATTGCCCCGCCAACATTAAAATGAAATATCCGCCTGTTCTCTTAACCCAATCAGGTGGCAATTTCCTCATTAATATCAATGAGAGCATCCCTCACGCTTATCCAAGCATTCACCATCCTGGATGCGGTGCAGCCGAGCGTAGATTGGTTCTTTTATGAAACTACACATGCTCGGAATACATTTTTTTTTTTATCAATCTGCTGGAAAATATCTGAAAGTGTGATCTAGTATTCGGAGTGATGTTCCTGTTATTATCAGGGAATTATAATTTCAACTCACACCTCGATGTTTGATATAAAAATCGTATCGTATTCTCACAATTTGTTAATATTTAATGACAAAGTTCTAAATTATCTCTACCCACGGTGAGATTGTAGACTTTAATCATTTTCAGAATCATCATTACTGATTCAAACTCACAAAATTATCAACCAACATTTCGATACGAAACTGCTTTAAGGTTTATCCTTTGCAGGGTCACAGGGAGCCGGAGCCAATCACTGCTGACATTGGGTGGAGGTTGGGGGACATGCAAACCACACAGAAAAGCTCCCAACCGGTTGGCAGAACATTCTCGTAGTGAGGCGACAATGCTAACCACTGCCTCCTTAAGATTACCAAGCCTTACGCACCAGCTTGCCTACTATTGCTTGGTATATAACTAACATTAATGTCTGTAAGAGCCGGCGTCTGTGTGACAGCTCAGAGTGTTACGGTTGTCATCTGTCTCAGTTTCAAGGTCCTCGTCACAGGAGTGTTGGAGCACAAGTCAGGGAACAGGCATCAGTTATGATGCACCCTTTTAAACCAAGGACTAGTGTACAATCCAAGCCTTTCATGGAACTACTTAAGGGTAAAAATGCACCACCGCTGAGGTCTGTCCCTGCTTTACACCTGAGACAAATGTCCTGGGTTAATACTTATTCGCCGACAGCCCAACATGACTCGTCAGTAAGTTTTAGCTTTGGTGCTGCAACACCATTAAAATAAATTTGGTAAGGCCTCCTAAAGTAATTCTGTTCTTACTTTGAAGAGCAGCAGCATCGGGTCCATCTGTCGTCCCACTCAGTTGAACTGAATGGATCAGTAGATTAATGTAATTGCTGTCATGAATTCGGATTCAAAACAAGCATAGTTTTCCACATACTGTGCTGAGCTCTTATCACCATCGCCAAAATTAGATTATACAACGACAAAATCTGGGATACTCCATTAGATTCAGTAGGTTATCTTGGCTGCAAAGAGTCACAAAGATAAAGTGTCACTGATAACTGCATATCTGAAATGTGCAGTGGCAATCTAGTGCGGTTTTGTATGCAGCACCATCCTGCTGCAGTAGTAACCCGGGGGGCTGTTTTATCAATAAGATCCTGACAGCAAGTTGAGTGGTCTATGTGGAGCTGCAAATGTCACTTTTGACTTCCATTTAGCCTCTCCTTTTCTCTATCAGTCTTAGCCTTTTGTTCTTCGTGTCGACAGCCACTCTCTCGCTCTCTCTCGTTCTGTTTCTTTATTTCCTGTGTGCATGCATGTGTATTGGTCTCAGAGGAGCAAGTTAACCCAGGGGTACAGAGGCGGGAAGGAGCAGCTGGAGATCCACTCTCCCCTGGTTCCTGTCCCAATTAATTAGCATGGAAACACACACACACACACACACACACACACACACACACACAATCCTTGTGTTCTGCACAAACTACAAGGTTTATAGTCTTGCTTGTTAATTCACGATTCTAAATGCTTTTAACTCATTTATTCCTGCGTGAACCAGAGTCGTCATAACTGGTGCAACATGCAACTTCGGGCATCACCAAGGCAAGAAAACATCATATGTATCATCCTTTTTTTTGGCCTCATTTCACTGATCATTTCACTGATTTTTTTGAATTTGTTATCATTTACAGAAATGAATTACCATCAAAGCAACTCCCGGCCTGGCCTTGAGCTCCACAGCCCAGGTGTGTAATCCCTGGGGATGGAGGTGGAACGATAGAGATAAACTATCCCCATGTATACTGACTGAAGCATATTGGAAAATGGATTGGAAAGAGATACAGCTTTATCTCTATACACCCATCTATAAACCATATTCTGTGACCATATTGCGTCTTAAAATATCGATATGAATGTAAACTGTCAGGTTCCAATGAGCACACTGATAGTGTGTGCATCAGTGTGTGTTTCATTGTGTTCTCCTGGCACATGCTGACTTCAATTTATTGTCTTGACGCAATAAGCAGTCTGAATATAATCAAACTGCATGGAGCCCAACTCTACATTGTTTGTAATATGTGCAATAGTTGTGTATTTGTTGATTAGACAAACAGGGGCTGACAAGGACCTCACTATGATCCAATAGAGCCTTTCCTTGTTACCTCTACTGCGAACTGTAAACACCACTTACATCGCACTCTTATGTAGGAATGACAGCTTAAGCAATTCCACGTGATCCATTCTTGTGGATGCATTGCACACATACTTGTTTAAAAACCCTTCTCCCCTACACCTCTGCAGTTTCCCATTAAGATGCGTGGGTAGTGATTAGTAATAAGTTGGTACCAGTTCCAGAGGCTCGCTCGTTAAAGAAGAATCCGCCGCAGTAACGACAATGCTGAAACATGCAACGCACTGCCGATCATTAGGCAGAGCTCCTTCGTATTTTGGTGCTGCACCTAAGCCTGCAGACATGCTGAGATAGACTTCATCAGTGAGTGTTTTGTTTTTTTATTTGTATTTTACTATGACCAGTGTTGTTCTTTAAAACAGTGTAATGATAATGGCCACAATTTTTTTACTCAAATCACATGGAATTGAGAGACGGCCAACCAGCCCAGAGCACCTTAGCAAACACTCCTTCTCTTCTTATTCCTATTTTTATATCCCCTTTTCACTTGGCAGCTGTCTCAGATTTCTGACTGTCTGTGTTACACCACTGTCCTTCGTTTATCTTTCCACAGCATTTTGGCAACCTTGCCAGACTCAATGCTGGAAAAAATAGATATATAGAGCAGAAAGGATCAGTGAGGTATTTTCCCTGTCAGATCCCTGACAGGTAAACTTGGCATTGGCTTCTACCCCTAATGGAGCCCCAACCGGTTTGTTTTCCCACACAAGGTTTATTACAGACAAAAGGAAAAATGGATTTGCAATTTTACACATGGATGCAATTGAATATTGCAGATGAGGGACCAGACATCCTTATACAGCTTATTTGAACATCCTCTACAGTAAGTAGATGATACTGTTGATTTACTCTGCTGCAAAATATTAAGACTGGAGTATTATTCAATGCAATTCAATTCTCATTGGATACTTTTAATATAAGTTGGAAAGTGTAAACAAAAATGAGGCTTTATTGTTCCTTCTCACAATTCCAAGTACCCATACGTCGTAAACCGCAGTTACTTTTCAGATTTATAGAGGTGCAGTAAAAATGCAGAAGGGGCCAGCTGTATCTGCTGGGAAGCTCTGGAAGTGCTGCACAAATTCAGATGTCCCATATTTCTGTTTGGGCTCGATACAAGCTGCCATCTGTCAGCGTGTGATTGACAGTTGTCCGAAAAACTACACAGAGTGAACTCAAAAGGAATGAATAAAAACTGGGAGGCAGAGGAAAATGCAGAAGTATACCAATGACCAACAACGATTGAGGTATGTGAGATTAGGATGGAGGGAAGGGTGCAATCAGGGTTATGAGGCACGCAGAGAAACAGGGCCAAAGGAGCTCCCTAAACTCAGCTCACTAAATCAAACATTGCTAATAAAAGCTCAGTCACATGCAGGGTCATATTACACTCTGATAGCCCTGCATCAAAGTGCTGCTGTAAGCTATAGCTGGTTTATCCATTAATTAAAGTAGAAATAGGAGGTTTACTCTTAGAAAATGAGATATGCTGCCAGTTTTGGCCAATTTGCTTTTTTAGGGGGATGATGGTGTCAAAAGAATGACTACGCCTGGAATGTGAATGAGTTGTAGCTTTCAGACTCAAAACCAGATAACGTTATTCGCCCTTTTCTGTGCTGTTGAACTCAGCAAGCATTACCAGCAGCAGGTTGGTAGATGGGAATCAAGCAATTATTCTATTTATTAGGAACATATAATAAATCCTGCTCGTCTGTTTGTACCTTGAAAACCTTTCTGACATGTTTGCATGAACAAAACGTGACGCAGAGGAACGAGTGAGACACAGAGGACACGCAAGGAAAGGACGGTTACTTAAGAGAGAGTGTAGTGAAGTGTCAGCATCGTGCTGCGCGCAGTGGACTCCACAAGACTCACTGTGACTGTCTCTTATACTCCCCTGATTTACTGTGATTTCCCAGAATACAGAAGATAATGCAGCACACAATACTCTCTGGAAATAATGCTGACAGGAAAAATTGCACACAGGTTTTATGTTATTTAATTTCCGTAAATCCATTAGGGAGCCTGCTCATCCCAAACTCATGGAGTCTACGTTGATGCGAAAATAGGGAGGTTTTAAAGCAGTGGATGGTCCTCATCTCCTTACCAACAGTTGGTCACCTTCAGTCTTTGGCATTGGTCAGTTATTTTGATGAGCTATCCATCTTGAGGAGGAAACCAGGCCCGGCCTGACGCAGCTCCCAGTATGAACTGTATCACACAGTATAGCCAAGCAGCAATGCAGATGTCAGCTGCACACGAAGATGCAGTAAGAAGGAACAAGCTAAACAGATGTGGAACAGGTCTCGCTTGCCAGACATGGTTTACTGTATTTACAATATTTAGTCCTGTATCTACTATTATGATAATGTGCAGAAATTCCTATAATTGTATTCCCTGGTATAAAAATGTCCATAAAGCTGCTTTTAAAAAGACGTTTTAGTATTCATCGTAACAAGCCTCTGAATAAAGTGGTTGGAAAATTATTTTTTTTTCTTTTTGTGCCATGAAGCCTTTGAAACACGGATCACACCAGTGCTATAAGTGGGGATAAATTCATACCATTTAGAGTTGGCACACTGAGTGAAGCAGGCAGCGCTGATGGAAAACATTACCTTTTCAACTGCTAAGACAGTTATGCACCGATTCTGTTTGTGCCAGCAGGAAGTGTCTTGTCTGGTCTCGGATCATCGCAGAATTTACTGACTGACAGCGTGAAGCGGTTCACAAAAACACACCCATCAGAACGGACTTCAATTTGTGATATGCACATGTTTTTGTTCAGGGATATCTATACTGAATGGGATTGAAGCTGCATTTCTCACAATACATCTGTATTTCCTGTCGTAATCTGGTGCAGTAATCTCAACAGAAGTTTTGCATCAAATCTCCTTGATAAGTACAGCACAGTGAAGTGTCACCCACTGTCACCGTGATCTCACATGAGCTCATCAAGTCACGTGACAGGTTCCCGGTGACTCTGTCATCGTGCAGATGGCTGACAGCTTCTTCACCCGTCGCATCTACACCCAGTGGGGACATGAAACGACTGCAGATTAAGAATGACATTGACGAGAGCCATCAAGAGGTATTTGTCACACGGAAGCATTAGTGTTTTCTAAATTGAGAAAGTCATGTGACGCCGTTGTTGCTTTGTCATCATTCTGAATGTCACCTTGAACGGCCACAGGCTGAAGCAATGAACTGCGACATTTAATTGGGAATCCATTTAAGACGAGAGGTCCCAGATGCCTGTCATATGACAAGTGAAGAAAATATGAGGTGTTTGCTCTGTGATGAATATATGAAATGGTTGAATAAATCTAAGTGAAAAGCAGTACTCCGTTTCTAATTTAAGAGAGCTTGTCCCACAGGAGTTCTGCCCGTGTGATAGTTGAGAATACTGAGAATAAATGGAGCCGTTGAGTCCTAATTAAAGACCTTCTACAGCTGAGTCCTCATATAAATACATCCACAGCCTCTCATCGGCAGCCACGCACGGACAGTCACACACAAAGACATAGACAAGGCCAGGCCTGGCTGCCATAGGTGGCACACATCCACAATGGCTAAAACTGTGAAAACAGAAAATGCATATTCCAGATTTAACTAGTTTTTAAGATCTGGTAATAACACAGTAAGCACTTTCTCAATAAAGTGAGAAGAAATCCATTAAGATTAGATTGCAGCTTTTGTACACCTATTTATTATTTCCTGCTGCTTCTTAATTTGAAGGACCAGTCTGACGATTTAGGAAATACATTGCTATCCTTTCTTTCTGCTAAGCTCATCTAACAGATGAAAGTGGGGTCAATCTTTCCTCATCCAACTCTACACAAGACAGCAAATACTGTAAGCCAATAGTGTAAAAGTATTGCTTTAATGTCAGCCCTCCCAGGTTTACACTTCATGCATTTATTTCAGGTCTGGTTTATTGATTTCAGTGTGTTTATTCGGCATCAAGACCAGCCATCCGCCAGTGAAACGGAGGAAGGAAAATGTTCTCTAATTCAGTGCTTTGCCTCAGCAACTGACATGAGGATAATATATTAGGCAAAAAAGCAGATTTTACAGCCCATCAGAATTTTACTAGAAATGCTAATAAAGGGCACATCAGCGGACTGAAGTATTCAATAAAAGATTATTCATCATCTCTTGAGAGCCGTCAGGAGATTACTCTCATGGGAGTTTTCCTTGATTAGAGGGTGTATAATGTGCAGACAGGAGAAATGACAGACGAGGTTTCATCATGCAACGAATGTGAAAACTTGCAGGACTTGACCATCCCACATATGTCTTCTTCTACCGAGTCCCCAAGGAAATGACGCTTGAGGGTTTCTAAGGATTTGTTGAGCACACATGTCAGCCATCACAATTTGTATTATCACAAATTGCACTGCGCAAGTTGGGCAATGATGGAGAAACCTGGAAAAGGTTGATTGGGAGGAGCAGTTTGCCTGATCACAGACTAGGAATCGTCATTGCAGCACTGATTCTGCAGGTCTAATTGGAGATCAAGAACACATTTCCTATCTAAACACCTTTTTGGGGGTTTAATCAATATTTCACTAGAGAAAAACTCTTGTGCTGTGAAGGGTAAACAAGACAGCCAACATGATTAATCTATAGTTACTGATTAAGCAAGGGGAAACAAGCTAGTTTTGCAGCACATGGAGCATGCTTTTAATTCAATAAACACTCATGCCATGGGGGATAAAAACATACAGCATGTGCATTTTTCCTACATGCTTGCTTGAGAGCATGTGTTTCTTCAGTCAACCACGGTGTAGATGCAATGCAATCAAAGAGACTAAAAGAAGCTCTGTTTCAGTCACTGGTACATTTTCCACAGGGCCTGTCGCTGCAGTGAAATGAAAACAGGACCAAATGCAACTACTCACCAAGTGCAATTAAAGTAGATTGACCAATGTGCTGAGTGGCAAATTAATCAGTACGAGCATTAGTGTCGCCTCGGATTTAATAAGAAAGAGATCTAGCACAAGATGAGACAATCAGATCTATATCCCCCCTCCTACATACTACAATCATATCAAAGGTGTTACCACTGCAGGTCCACAGGGACCAGACTCATGACATTCGCTTTAGAAACTGTTAATTACACAAATGTCATGTCAAGTTTGACATGCTGTCCTGGTGAAAATGTCTCTGCTAACTCAATTTCTTTTTTTTTTATTAATACTCACTTTCACATGGCCTCAGGGGTCTTGAGAACAAAGCTTTGGGGTATAGAAACCTTTCTGTGCAATACTTGACACCGCTGCATTGAACTTGTAC
>CAAKHC010002403.1:0-11988 GCA_901007825.1 Macroramphosus scolopax
AACCTAGCCTCTTTTAGCTCATAGCAATCACAACCCTAGGCTATAACTACTGTCCACTCTTTTATTACATGCAAGACTGCAACAAAATCTGTTAAATATAGCCATACATCAGAATAGTGTGTGCTTGGATCCATATTTCAGGAACACATTGGTGACCACGTTGCATGAGTGACCCTGACTGTGTCATATACTCCCTATCATGCAATCTTAAAGAAAGTGAAACAGTTCATTCATTTTTTTTGGCCCATGCCGTCCACCAAGTATCAAGGAAATTGGCTTGGTAGTTTTACGTAATCCTGCTGAAAACATTAGCAACTTGTTTTAATAAATAATATAACAAAAAACTCTTCAGCACGAGGCAGGTCAGCTTGCTGTTTGCCTCAGTAGGGTGGGACATATGATAGGCAGCGAGAGTCCGCGCGTATGTATGTGTGTATCTGGTCAACAACCCAATACAGACCAAAGCAGAAGACCGCCGAGTTATTGTCTGCTCACTAGTGAACAAGACGGCGTTAATTTGCTCATTTACATAGCAATTAAAAACATCACCATGAATGTGATTAACCCTATGGTTCCTACACGATATAGGACCTAAGCATGTGACATCATGTGATCCCGACACATTTAGATGTAGCCTAGCTTTTAAACAGTAGCCTAACAGTAACAGTATACGTTTTTAGTCTTTATACTACTGAGAGTGAGTCTGCGTGGACCCAGCATTGATATGTGACAAAAGAATAATATGTTTTGGGGTCAATTCGGAAACATACTCTATAATGTTAATGTATTACACAGAACAGTAGTATTTCTAGTTTTGAAAATAAACTATCCACAGCTGACTTGAATGAGACTCCCCGGGAACTTTGATACACCTCTGAAGAACACAGCTGTGTTAACTCATGACGCACCAAGCAGAAAAATACGAGGTGTTCACACCTGCTTTCTAGCTGACCAGTGCTGATGGTTTGAAGTCTGTAATCAGAACAGTGACCCATGAGAGTTGTTAAAACAAGTGTCTTTTTATGGATTATATTAGGCCTACTGATGGTGTGTTCAGGGTTTGATATTATGATGAAAATCTTTCTTTGTCAGCTGGATGCCTCCTGATTGTCTGGCCATGAGATTTCAGCTTATGCTCTCCCACTTATTTCATGAAAAGCACTCTATTGTTAACTGCTAATAAAAAGAAATGAACAAAAGAATGATTATTGGTTAAACACAATATGTATAATATTTTACTTGTACATATGGGTGTAAAATAATAGCCCAAATTGACGTTCTATATCTCATTTTAAGGTATTGAACTACTGTCTGGAGCAATTAACTGAGTCACCAGATATTTAAGACATTAGTTAGGATTTCTTTTATGAGCCTTTTATTTCTCAAGTCCATATTCTAATGTAGCTAGCTTAGAAAATATAAAATCCCAACAGCTTCAAGGTTTAGTTCATGAAGGAAACTTGCTAGAGGACGTGATGGTCATTCCAGTAGCTGTTTTCTGCTAAATCATCCCTGAAGCTCGAAGCTTTGTGAATGGTATTTGCCATAGACTGCTCTCTGAACGATTACTCTGGTCTGGCCAATGCCGTCAGCTCAAAAACATTCGCTTGCAGTTGAGAGAGGAAAGGGACATGTTAGAGGCTGGCAGGGCGGCGGAGCCGTGCATCTAGACGGGGTAAAGGATACCCTTTCATAGATGGGCTACTTTGCCTTAAGACGAGGGATACGAGTTTGAACTGTGTAGCTACAATCTGGGCTCAGGGTGGTGTTCCTGGATGCTCATATGTAGGAGTCAATCCGTGTTTAAAATGTGGGAGATGGTGGCGTTACCGAGAGCGAGCGCTCCCTTCCTGTCGTCTAGGACAAGATGGCAGCAGTGCAGGCGAACTGTGCATGGTATGGATTTATAAGTCCATAACATGTTCAGAGAAGCCCTGGATTATACTTATAGTGACTCTATGTGAAGGTAAGTGTTGAAGGGACGGCTGTCAGTTGTTCTATTTGTCGAGCTCAATCTTCTGAAGCAATAGTTTAGTTGTGACGTAATACAGTCATAACTTATCTACAAACTTAGCTAGCGAGCAACTGTCTGTATAAGGTTTCAACCATTTTACCATTAGCTTCGTAAGTGGCTGGAAATATCAGCACTCTGGGTATCTAATGGATTTACAAGTGGTGAGTTATTTCTGTTTTCCGTCCGTGACAGTGACGTTAGTGGTAATGATTAACGCGAGTGCATTGGACACTATTCTGTGGCAAGCCTTTTTAACATCTATTACCTAGGCTGGATATTCATATGACTGACATATGCAACTTCATTTAGACTAGTCAAAACTCTTAATTTCAGATATCTGTAGTTGCAGTTTGACTAATAAGACCAAAACTACTTTTGACATTCATGTGTTTTCGGCTGCTCATTGCATGTCTAAAGTTTAGTTGCAGATCCGCAATGTGAATTGTTGGGGATTTCAAGTATGACTATTCCAGTGACGTACATATCTATAATTTCATTCTGACTCGCCATAATTCCAGTTCAAGATATCTTTCACTCCTCTCAATTAGATATATCTGCATTTTACTTTTTCCATGTAAACAATTAAGTTTTGACTAGTGAGAAATCAAAACAGTCGTTGCACATAATTCAAACATCATTATGATTAGTCTTTATTGTTGTGCATGAAGTCACTCATTGCAAGTGTTTTTTCATTGGACATTGGCCCATCAAAGTATTTAAACCATAGACATATTACACTGATAGACTTCATATCAGCTGCCCAAAATTGAGGCCAAAAGTTCTGGATTGGCCCATGTGGCTCGTTGCAGTACACAAATGAGCCTTTCACGATGCAGTACGATGCAATGTGATACAACAAGATTAAATACAATAAAATATAAGACAACAATTTTAATCTTTATGTTCTACTATTATTTGCGTAAATAAATCCTGATAGATTTACTTAATCCAGCAACAGAAGAGGGAGAGAATAGGACGTTACAGGGGTGTTAACATCTCATTAGGAATCTCATCAGTAAATAACAAACTTTAAAACTGTTTATAAAGTATTTTGGCAGTAGGGTGCTATTCTTGTCGGTTTTTATATGAAGAGACTTGTGGTATTGGTGATATAATTTCACCTGTCGGAAAAGTTATGTGTGGAGGAATATTGTGATGCTATCTTTTATACTTGAAGCTGCAGGTGTTGTGCTCGCTCTCCCACAGTGACTCCACGATGTGTCTTACGGTGTTGGCCTGGCCGTTTGGGCCTGTTTTTCACTGTTTCACTGCTGTGATGTGTGGCACATTTTGCATCAACATCTAACATCAAAGACTCCTATCTTTCTGGGAGACCCAAACTTGATCCACACTTGTTGTTCATGAACATTCGGTGGTGCGACATCAATTTCTGTCTGTCAATAACTTTGTGGAAATGAATAGGAAGCGTTCATGCGCAGGGGGAGAGAAAACGGAGTAAGTAACAAAAACGGCAGATTGTTGATGCAAAAAATTAAACACATACCTGTAATTCCAAAAATGTATTCATAAAGTGCTGCCTCAAATTCTCTGAAATTTACCTCTGGCTTTTTTCTTTTTTTTTTACACCCATACAAACCAGAAATGCACTCGGAGAATGCAGGCCTCTTCCAAGGCCAGTAGCCCATCTATCAGTTAATGTTTAAACTGGTGGGCTCCGGTTTACTTATCTTACCCATACTTGTATGTTCTTGTGAGTAGAGATGCACAAGTATTCTGGTTTCATAGCTCACTTTGTCTAAAAACAATCATGGTATTGAAACTGATAACATTTTCTATCTTCGGTGTTGTCTGCTAAAGCTTTTCATACAACACCATGATTCCAGTGTAGTGCAGTACTGTGCTGCACTGTACTCATGTCAGCACAATGTGGCCAGTAGATAAACGTGTAGTGTGTTCCCTTATAATCAGGGATGTTAGCGGGTGCCGTTGATTGTGAATTGGGGGCACACTGTGGGTTGGCATAGAACAGGTAGCTGATTTCCGCCCATACTGATCGGACATACTTGGGGCAACTGCTGTATTGCACTGGGGCTAACTTAAAGACTGGTTCCCCAGTGATTTCATCTTGAGGTGTGCACATAGATGATAGCTAACTGGTAATTGTTTCAGCAGCACACAGTACATTATTACCAATATGCATCCAGTGATCTGGTCATAGTCCTGAAAGTGAAAGAAAGTCTTCTGTTGCTGGGTTTTCAGAGCCTAACAATGAGAAGTGTTAGGCTTTATGATAAATGGTTTACTGGTTGGTGAGGGGTCAAGCTTGATTGCATTTTGACACGCTCATTTTCTGAAGTTAACTGTGGAGGTGTTCCAACTGATTTCATCTGGGCCTCGAAGCCACTCACCAAATCGAGCAGGGGGTGCAGACTGGCTGTTGGGCCGGTAGAGAAGCAAGCTTGGAAATCCCTACTGCAACTATATTGCATTTTGTCACGTCATTTGATAGCTTTTACAATGTTACTCTCAACCATTATTTGCTTGGTGTTAGGGCTGTCTTTTTATCACTCCAAAGATGAAGATATAGAGATACAAAGCATATTTTACATAAGGCAATCATCACATTTCAGCTTTTTCTTAATAAAATGTATTCATATTGGGGAAATAAACTGTCTGATTCTCTTCTTATGCTTGTAAAATGCGAACAGTAATGCTTCAACCAACATAATAGCTAACAGTGCAGTATATTGACCATACTAATCTACAAAGTAGAAGGCTTCCAAATGACAGTCATAAGTTCACATTTGAAATACAATGTGGTCACATGCTTTAGAAGATAGAGGGCCTTTGAGCACAGAAGATCATATTCACGAGACACAGGCACAGCACCAAAGTGGGTAGTGAGGTCATGGAGCTGTGAATTAACACAGCAGCTCCTGCTAAAAGCTAAGTGGATACCAACTGCTAAAGAGGATGCTTTCATGTCCACCATTACAGTCTGCCTTTGGCATCATTATTGGAGCTTAGCAGTAGCCAAGGGGACCCAATTGCCTTGTTTAATGATTAACAGACATGTTCTGGGTGAATTTAGGTGAACACAATTAACATCGACTATAACCAAAAGCAAGTTTGTTATTTCAAATAGGGTAAATATAACAAAGATACCTCAACCCCATGACTACGTTTTTCAAGCATTTTGAGAATTAAGGTATAAAAAAAATCCTATAAAGCTATTGAATGCATACTAAGGAATTCAATTGATTGCATGAAACGCTGTGATACAGTTTTGTATGAAGATATGTATATAACATTACTGCTATTTTTTTGGTGATAATACCTAGCAGAATAGGTGAACTAATGTCACTGTATTGTGCATAATCTATTATAGATATTGACCCAGATTCAGGCTTCTGGTGAGATAGACGACAGACATAACATGTCATGCGGATGAACTAATAACTAATTGAATAAGGTTCATTACGTCTCCAAAAGTTGTCTCTTGACTCAAATTAACGCAAAACTATCAGCTGTTTGTCTACGAGAGAAGACGAGCAGACAGGCTGAAAATAAACAATTAAATTGTTTCCTTACTCACTGTGAATTTCGTGTTCTCTCTTTCAAATAATCCATTCATGAAATTAAATTAAACATTTAAGGATCCTTCATAACATTAATTGAACTAGTTTTAATATAATTTAATAACAAGAAGAGGAACAGAACGTAATACAGGCCATTGATAAACCACATAACAGTGCATTGTAAATAAGACATTTTCAACTCTGCACTTAATCCTGCAAATTAGATTTTTTTGGTTTGTCCCCACTAACATATTGTGTATTATTTGACTGTAAATGCCCTATTACTGTTATTTCTGTCTAAAGACACGTTTGTTCGCTCAGTCGGTACCATTTGGTCATTGTGGACAGGTGTCTCATGTTTATGTTCCCTCTGTTTAATTTTGAGTTGGCCAGAGTCAAAAGGTCAACAGTGAGTAATTACTTAGCAGCTCAAGGTTGCTGGAACGCTTCTGCAACTTTGAACGATGTAATGCGATGCCACAGGAGGAGCCTCGAGGCTGACCGAGGGAGGATCTGGCTCCTGATGGTAATAATAGCAGCAGCTGCCATAACGACACTCTGCTTTACATCTTGTGTCAGACTTCTCCTGACCATTTAGTGATTGTTTTTCTTTGGCCAGGGCTCTTTGTGTGGCCCAAGTTTGGCTTTGTGTTAAATTCATTTTGAATGTGACCTGGTGTCAGTTTGTAATTACATCTCGACATCTGGATTGCTCGGGTGACGAGAGTGGTCCAAGTGCCGGCTCTGTCTGTCTCGGGACCAGACAGCCTGCTCAGCTCTAAGAAAAACACTTCTATTTTGGGCTTTGCTGTGTAAAATCAATACAATCAATACAAGGTTATCATACTTTTCTTTATCTTGCCATGTTATTTTCTTTACTATCAACTATTTCTACTTGTAAACCATATAAATGTGACAACAAAAGTGAAGCCAGAAGATCTTGCTCCATTATCTGTATCTGCACCTGATACAGATAATGGAGCAGATTAGTCCCTTGTCTTTGTTAAAACAATAGTTACTGATAAAGCTCCAAAGTTGGAAGTTCTCAGATCCTCTACATTGCTTGAATGCTTAATCAATGCCCGCGTAAGGCTTTAAAGTACAGGCAACACACCACAATCATATGTGTCATAACAAATGGCCGAATGGCATTTAAGAATATCCTAACAAACAGTGTGCAAGAGGTTTGGTGCTGGTTATTTTAGGACTCACTCACATACAGAAAAAGACAGGCAAGATATTCACTCAAACACATACCTACTAGCGAAAGCCATTATGATTACTTTTGAGCTGTATTGGTTGTGAAGTATAGAAATAAAAGTTAAGTGATACTGTGATAGTATTTCAGTTTTGACCGTGGGGAAACCTATTTGTCGGTGTGGGTGCAATTTTTAATTTCCCTATGGAGCATTTCCAATTTTGTCTACCTTTTACAGCCATAATGTTTGTCATTTTGACCCCTGCATGGGATCATTTGGGATTATCTTTTCTAACAGAGAAGATAGTAAACACTGTCCACAAACAGTAACACAAATCCTGACTATATTGAGTGATGTCAAAGGAATAGGTTGACCTTATGTTGCTGCTCAGAATAGAGTTGAGGGGGTTATCACAACAGTGTCAGTGTTCCATCAGGGATGTTTATTTTAGGAGACCCCATAGTGCACTAACCGCACAAACATGACTCCTGTGTGTCCTTTTTCATAGATTTGTAGAAA
Organism: Macroramphosus scolopax; assembly: GCA_901007825.1. Lineage (NCBI taxonomy): Eukaryota > Metazoa > Chordata > Actinopteri > Syngnathiformes > Centriscidae > Macroramphosus > Macroramphosus scolopax. The sequence goes on from CAAKHC010002403.1 coordinate 7,272, forward strand.
CGAGAAATTGGAAACGAGACATGAAGAATGATGGTATCTGTAGTAACGCTGGCTTGCTTATATGCATTTCTGCAATCATGAGTTAAGATTTGTGTAACTTTGGTTTTAAGATAGGTAAACACAGTTCTCCAAATATAGAATAGATTAAAGTGTTGGAAACCTTTTGGGATAAGATGCTTGTATCTCAATGAATATGTCTCAGGATGAAAATAGTTCATCGGCCCTGGTTTGGCACACAGTGTCTGATGTAGCTGTTAATGCTCAGAATCATAAAACTAAATCAAGTTCTTTCTTACTAATTGAGTAGGTAAAAAACCCCTGAGTTTTTAGAATATGTCAGAAAGACCTCATGGTGTTTATGTACATGACGTCAAACACAGACACACAAAGGTTTAGTGAGGGAAGAATAAACTGTCTTAGGTAATTGGCCACATAAGCCATATGATCCTCTGTGACTTTATTTTTGTCAGTCTTTCTCTGATCCGAGCTCCCGCTCTATGGGTTGCCTAGAGACCTGCAGTAGGATGCACTGAAATGGCAGGAAAAGGTCAGGCAAACCTTTGCGAAATTAGTCATCTTCTGTGTGGAGGTGTTGGTGGGATTACAGTGGATAGGGCAGAGTGGCGAAGGTGTTTTCAAGCACTCAACCACAACATGTTCTCTTGCTCTTATCTATGTTTGAGTATGTTTTGGGAGGAACGGTGGAAGCAGATAATAGTGATTAATAACATTAGGAGAAGTGGTGTCTATCTGTATTTTTTTCTTGACTAAATAAAGACGGGGAGGTAACATTAGACAGATTGGAAATGTTTTTGGTTAATCAGCAGACTGTTTAACATGTTACTGTGTTACATGGTGTCCACGCATCCCCCGAGTACACACAGATAAGCTAACTTGGCCACCGACCCCACTGTCATTTTTTTTCAAAAATAGAAATAAAACCATTTGTACCAATGAATCAGCTTTCTAAGCATCCTGTTTGTACAAATTTAGGGGAAAATATTAGGTGGTGCTCTACACATATTTAAGGGTCGTCACTTTAATTGTAAATATCCCAAATTTGTCTCACCATGGCATCCCTCATGTTTTGCACAATATTTTGTAGATTATAACATCATAACACGTTACATTAACATTGTTTTTTGAAAAGGTTGTAATCAATGTAGCATGCTAAAATCTACTTTTTCAGGTTTCAAAACTAATGACCAACTTTTGCTTCATTGTCTTTCTCTGTAGGTATGGCCTCACAAGTCTTGGTCTACCCACCACACATATATCAAACCCAGACAAGTGCCTTTAGCAGTGTGAAGAAACTCAAAGTTGAGCCCAGCAGCTGTGTGTACCATGAGAGGACACACCCGCAGACTTATCTGAACAGCAGAGCCCTTGGCATTGTGCACCCAACAAAACAACCCCACTCGTTTGTGAAGCGAGACTTGGCAGTGGGCGTGAAAGTGCGTGGAGGACAACAGTACCCGTTGCAGACAGTGGTGGTGCGTGGCGTACAGAGACAACAGCCTGGTAAAAGAGGAGGAGGACTAGGCCCAGCTGCGGCCCAGCAGCGGCGGGACGCAGGGGCTGTCCAGTCGCAGGGCAAAGAGCAGCAGCAGCAGCAGCAGACAGACGCAGCAAGTGGGGGCAGCAGTGGAGCTACAGGGGCAGGAAAAGGGGGACGGGGTGAGGGCTGCAGTGAAGGAGGTGGAGAGGAAGAAAGTGAGAGAGAAGCGAACTGTGGAGGTTTAAACTCAGCGGACAGCTTTCAGAGATGTGGGCTGAAACGTAAAAGTGAGGAGCTGGATAACCGAGGGAGCACCATGCAGATCGTGGAGGAACTGTCAATGATGCCAGCCATGTTGCAAACGACAAATGTGGGAAATGCAGCCCAGACAGCGCCCACGGCCATTGGGGCTGGAGGGGGGCCCTCCAAACAGGGTGCAGGGGGAGTAGGCGGAGGTGATGGGGACTATCAGGTAGTACAGCATGAGGTCCTGTGTTCAATGAAGAATACTTACGAAGTCTTGGATTTCTTGGGACGTGGCACATTTGGCCAGGTTGTAAAGTGCTGGAAGAGGGGCACAGGGGAGGTTGTGGCAGTAAAGATCCTGAAGAATCACCCTTCATATGCACGGCAGGGTCAAATAGAAGTTGGCATCCTTGCTCGTCTGAGTGGGGAGAATGCAGATGAGCACAACCTGGTGCGAGCCTTTGAATGCTTCCAGCACCGCAGCCACACCTGCCTCGTGTTTGAGATGCTTGAGCAAAACCTGTATGATTTCCTGAAGCAAAATAAGTTCAGCCCGCTGCCCCTGAAAGTCATCAGACCTGTGCTACAGCAGGTAGCTACAGCCCTGAAAAAGCTGAAGAGCATGGGTCTGATTCATGCAGACCTCAAGCCTGAGAACATTATGCTGGTGGACCCAGTGAGGCAGCCCTACAGGGTGAAGGTGATAGACTTTGGCTCAGCCAGCCACGTGTCCAAAGCAGTGTGCTCCACGTACCTCCAGTCTCGGTACTATAGGTGAGTACAAAGCAGGAGAAATATTTTTTTGACATGTTTATAGGATGTTTTACATATTTGAAAGTTCAGTGTCTTTTGGTTTCCAAACTGCCACCATCAGGTTAAAAATGTCCTCCCTCTACCAAGACAATGAAATATCTCCCATGCTGCACAACATCCTGCTTATTCAAAAGCCACATACCAATGATTCGGAAAAAATGTGACCCTGCAGTGTTTATCAACAGATGACTGACTGACAACTTCCTGTCAATACTAATTTGGAAAGAAAATTGAAAAACAAAATAACAATTGATTGACTGTGATTATTTCTGATACTGTAGCATTTATGGTAAATTAATAAACGCTTTGGTATTTGTAAGGATTTAGATATATCGTATTGTGTTAGAAAGACATTGATAAGTGGAAAGCTTTATTGAGAAATCCCTTAATTGTACCCCATATGCTACATTAATATGGTGTTATAGGCTCCACATGGCTGTAGATCCCATATCTAATCATTATATTAGAAGGATGGCAATGTTTCGGATGCTTCTCTTATAGTTTTAGTGCATTGGGTTTTTGGAGAAGCAAGGCTTCCGACTACACCTAACCGTGGTTTGATTCAACCTTGTGGTCACGTTGGTTATGTTTTAATATTAACAACCAACATTATAACCTTACTTTAGGACAGGAAATTGTTTTAGTATTCTGTCTTGGCTCCAAAAGCAGATGTCTTGTCATTTTGATTTTCGTAAAGGTTGTGCTATGTCTCAATTAGTTTTATCATTTAACACGGATATTTAATCAGTTTTATGCTAGGTTTATACAACATTGAAGCAAATGAAAATAAGTTTTGGTTTGCACATTAATAATGATACTTGAATCATGCTAAGACTGTTGAAAAAACAAAAGAAGAAAAAAAGCTTTTTAGATGCAGAGTTTGAACATGTGATTGAAACTGTATTGCAGAAGCTGTTTGTGATCAGCAGAAGAGCAGCCAGGACACAGTAGATCCTCACTGCATTTGTGTGAACCGTGAACCTGCAACATGTTCTGCCCTGTCCCTGCCCTGTGCAAACACAACTGGGACAATATGTTCCGATCAAAGTTGTTTATCTGATGGAGTGGAAATCTACCCAAAAGGGAGATGAGATCAGTCAATGTTTTGGACATTCCGTACATTCACAATTTTTATGTCTTGTGACTTGGTTTCTGAGGTCTGGAAGAATGGAGCCGGATTAATGAGCCTGATGGAGAATAGTGCTAGCTGTTCGACTGAGCAGTCTTTACATGGCATTTGAATAATTTTCACAGCCTGCACCCAGATTCAGTGAAGCGGTATGCTTTGCAGGGAGAAAATTCTGGATGTAAATAGATGATCTGAGGTCTGTCTCTACTGGTTTACTGTAGATCTGCTCTCCGACTGAAGAAAACTATAAATGGTTTGACAAATTCCTCGTCTGTAGCGCTTTGGGAACAGTAGAAAAACTCTTGTCAATGATAATTATTGCATTCTTTTTTCACCCCACATATTCATCAAGCTTTTTTGATATGGTAATTGCATTATTCCAGGAAGTTGCTCGAAATAGAAATGTCGTTCTGTGCTGTACTTATGTGGGGGAGGAAGTGAACAGAGCAGCTGCTTCAACTCTGTTTGTCTTCTCTGTCATCATCGAGCTTTGGTGACCCGCACGCACGCTATTTTGCTGCTGCATTTTGATACAATATACATCACTGCCCGTGTTGACTTGAGAGAGGAATGCGTAACGATAATAGGATCATCATGGAGGAAATCCTTTTCTGCAATATTAAGAGAGACCAATTTTCAGAGGAGTTGTGAGCTGGGCTCGGGCTACCAAGGTATTATGGCGTCCCAGGGTATTTAGAGATATTGAAGTTACGATTTTCAATACCGTCACAAATATAAACACTTTTTCTAAATGAAACTGATACGGAGATACTGTATGGAGGTGATGTATTGCTGTGCACAGCATGCACCACCAGAGGTATCGGAGGTGACTGCACATGGTTGAGATAATGTTACAGGAATAGTAAAAAAATCAAATGCCTCTGCTTCGGCATATTTAAGTGTGAATCACAATGATAAAAGTTAGCCAGCCAGCACAGACAGCTATTTGCACCAAACGAGAGAAGAAGAGAGCATCAGTCCTTAACTTTTGCAAAAGTTTTTTATATATAAATATCAGGAAGATATCGAAA
>CAAKHC010002403.1:20947-66698 GCA_901007825.1 Macroramphosus scolopax
TTTTCAGGAAATTTCAATATTTGTTGAAATTATTTTTTGAATAAAGAAAAATATATTTACAATCCCAAAATGGTAACACAGATTTGTTTTTCTCTCTCTCCCTCCGTCCGTCCGTCTCTCCCTTCCTTCTCTTTTTCCATCAAGATTCGCTACATTTCTCAGACACAAGGTTTGCCAGGAGAACATTTATTGAATGCAGGCACAAAGACGGCACGGTTCTTTTGCAGAGAGTCCGACTCACCTTATGCAGCATGGAGAATAAAGGTGAGGAGTGTTTACACACATTGAAACATATGGAAAATGTGTTTTTCACCACATATTTACAAGGAAATAACCTCCACCCTTGTTTTTAACTATTCATACCTAGTGGTGTAAATCATAGTCCAGCTCTAAAGCAACCAACAGATATTACCTTCCTTGCTCTGGCGGATAAAGATTGCAGTTCATAATAAAAAACAACAACTCTGCTCTCTCTACAGTCAACAGATGATCATGAGACAGAGACGGGGATGAAATCAAAGGAAGCGAGGAAGTACATCTTCAGCTGTTTGGATGACATAGTGCACGTGAGTTCAACTGCTCTGACCACAATGTTCTGAACAGGACTTCAGAGTTCAACATCAACTGTTTAGAGGATGCAGGTCTTTACCAGAGGAAGTATAAAGAAAAGCAGAATACACATCATATTACTGGGAAGTAAATGGGTATTTATAATCTGAACTTCCCCTCAAATAAACAGAAAATGAAAATAAAAATAAAAAGAAGTTTCCGACTTCACTCGTCCTTCTCTTTAGAAACAAGAAATCCACAAGCAACAATCAGTGCCTGTCCAGTTGTGTTCCTCTTCAACACAAAGGAAATTCTTGCAAATGAATGTTGATCAGTAATAACTTATCATAGTTAGGGAATAGGTATCATATCATAATTATTCTTTCATCCATAGAATGTAATGTAGAATGTCTCCTATTAAAACTATTTTTCCTCATTGTTTTTAAAAAGTTATTTTAAGAAGTTGTTTTTGTGACACGTTTGCATTGCAGGTGAACTTGGTGATGAATCTGGAAGGTAGTGACTTGCTAGCAGAGAAGTCGGACCGTCGGGAGTTTGTGGGCCTGCTGAAGAAGATGTTGTTGATTGATTCAGAGGAGAGGATCGCCCCTGCCGAAGCTCTCAGCCAGCCCTTTGTGACAATGCAACACCTGCTTGACTTCCCGCACAGCAACCAGTCAGTCTACGTCACCTCAGTTCTTCAGACTTGTTGACATTTTAAACCTCCTACATGAATTGACCTCTCCATGTCACTCCTCTGCCTGTAGCGTGAAGTCATGTTTCCACATCATGGATGCTTGCTCGACTCGTCCCAGTGCATATGAGGCGGTCAACAGAAACAAAGGCCCTTTCGTCAGACCTGGGACCACAACCGCTGCTGCCTCCGTCAACCACCCTTTCAGCAAGATGACTGTTGTCCACACTCAAGTAGGTCATTCAGAAATGTGACACATTTATCTTTCAGGGAATTCAAACATTTGAAAATGAAGCAACTAATCCGCTAACAAAAAGAAAAGTAATAAATATTTATTTCCTTATTAGTGAAAGTTATTGACATGCTATGTATTGATAATATCCCTTCTTTTATTGCCTTTGTGTATGCAGACTTGCTCATCTGACTGCATCTTAGCTCCGCTGTTATGGCAACAAAATCACATTATATTGCTGAGTTCATGGCAACGGTGCAAATCAGTGTTGTTGCTGAGGAAAATAAATGAGCTGATCCCATTTTTCTGGCAGTGGATCTAAATGATGCAGAACACTAAGTATTTTCAAAAGCCTCCATAGTGATAATTTATCATGAAACATTGTAGTGTAACCAATGGGGACATAATACTTTTAACACAATGCAAAGGGGGAAAATATGTGTTTCGTTGTTTCTTTTTGCTTTAACTTCTGAAATGCTGCATTTTTGTTTAATTCTAATGCATATGATGGCTGGGATATATGCAGCTTTTCTCAGCTCAACCCAGGGACCTCTGTCCTATGGGCTATTTCAAATGTTCAGTATTATGATTGATGACAGGGTTGACGTGGAAATTCAGTTCACATCCGTTCCTCCTGTTACAGTCGACTTTGCACCCAGGGTTATTCTCACAATATGTCTGGCGCTCTCATTGTTCCTCATGGCTTTGGGTTCATCGCTGACTGATCCAGATATGTATTCTGCTAAATATCTGGGAGGCATTGGCGAGATTCTTGGCTCGTATCTTTGAACAGTTTACACTAAGCACTCCGGTGCTAGATCTGTCAGTGCTGAGCAAATGCTGATTTGTCTGTGATATAAGCCTTTTTGGCAGCTAGCTCCAAGAACCATCAGTGACTGGAAAAGCAAGGCTAAAACCATATTGTGTAAAATAGGCATCGACTTCACTTCCTCCGAAGCTATCAGCCGTCTTTTTAAGTTACTAAATTGATCGATCCACAGTTTTGGCTTAGTTCTTGTCATCTCAGTAATGCTTTAGCGTGAGACAAGCTTCTTGCTTCTCTATGGCTAAAACACAGAGTGCTCTTGACACAGATGTTGCCACCTACTGGCTCATACTTGCTACTGTTGATCTGTTTATACCTGCCCCAGTCACATGTATTTTTCTCCTTTTTTTTTTTTTAAAGGCATTAGCCCCATCTGCCCCATCAGTGATACACCCTGGGATACCTTTACAAACAGGAAGTGGACAGTTTGGAGGCAATGATTCATTTCAGCAGGCACTCATCTTATGTCCCCAAACCATTCAAGGTAGGACATGTACATCTTGACACTTATTATCTCGCCTTGTGTGTGAATTTGCATATCAATATCAAATAATCAAATGTTTTCCTGTGCAGGAATACCCACCAACTCAGCTAAACCAACTGGCTACTCTGTTCGAATGGAGGCATCTGTTCCCCTGGTTACTCAAGCACCCCCAATCCAGCCCTTACAAATCAGACCAGGGGTTATCACGCAGGTAATGGGGGCCACATAGATAATAATAATGATGAATGATACAAAGACACTCTCGTGTGTGTTTATGTGGATAAAATTAGATGGTATTTGAAGTTCATCGTTCATGAGCCAACTGATGAGAGAATCTTAAGATATGATTCCTATGCTTCTCTGTCCGTCAACAGACCTGGTCGAACCGAGCCCAGCAGATCTTGGTGCCCACTTGGCAGCAGGTGACATCAGTGCCACCTCCACCAAGCACTATGGCCTCTGATTCTGTGGCGGGCTCACAGAGATTGGGTGACTGGGGGTAAGTGATTTGTTTACATGTTTCATGGGACACAAAATCTGAGATACATTTTACATATCCTTTTAATTTCTTTGGTAATATACTGTTAGTAGTTTTGACATATAGTATAATATATGGTGTTGGATTATTATCTAATGTTGTTATGCAAAGCTGCGGGAGTGGTTCTATTGCTCTGATACATGCCTGCTCCCTTAAATATTCATGATCGATGAGTCATAACTGTCCTTTGAGACTGAGACCATTTTTGTCAGTAATGGTGCTGAAGGCTTTTGGCTCAATTTGCAATGTTCTGTTTTCTTAATACAGGAAAGTGCGTCCCCATGGTAACCATTACAGCTCCATGATTTCCCACCCCCAACCATTCTTAACCAACCAAATGACCATGCCCACCCACCAGCCAATAAACATCGGCATTGCACATGTGGTGTGGCCACAGCCGGCTGCCAACAAGAGAGCTAGGCCTTGTACCAACAGGTATGGCAGTTGGGTTTTTTTCATGTTGTGCCGTATCAAACGGAAGCTGTTTCCCGTCATAATTTGACCTTTTTTCCTCCATAGGGGCAGCAACTTTTCCCAAAACACGAACATCCAAAATTTAGCATGCCAGTCCCCAAAGATGGCTGATACAGCAAAGAATGTGGTAGAAGCGGAGGAAGCCAGGTGCCCAGAAGGAGGACATGCCGTTGTACAGGAGCAAGAAACGGAGCAGGTGGAGGATGACGATGACGAGAACTGCTGTAAAGGAGAGCCGCACTGTGAGGAGCTTTCAGTTTCGCAAGAGCAGCGGCATGCCATGGTGATCTCTGAACTTACTAGCCCGTCTGTCAGTGTCATCAGTATCAGCAGTGACGAGGAGGAGGGCACACAAAGACACTCAATGGGGGAGTGAGTACAAATCATTACATTTCTACTAAAAATTATTTTAGCTTAGTTGTAAAGTCTTATTATTTCCATTTGTTTGTCTCTCCATCTGCACACAGGTGTAAAGGTAGTGCAGATTGTGAGGCATGTCAGAGCACTGTAAACATGGAGAGAGTCTGCTCGCTCAGCAGTCCAGACAGCACGCTCAGCACCAGCTCTTCAGCCTCGGCCCAGTCCAGCACGTCACCCTGTAAACACCCTACCAGGTATAGCTCAGACAGACCATCCAAACAAAGCTAATATAAATGGTTTCAGTTGACCCTAGTTGAGGCATTTAAGTGATGTCTGTCAGTTCCTTACTCATTGATTGATCTCTTGCAGTATGTCAGACGATGAACAGGAGAGTGGCTGTGACACAGTGGACAGCTCGCCTGCCTCAGACGGCCATAGCAACAGTCCCTTCATTGAGCGCCGCTACGTCGCAAACAGCAATCAGAACTGCGAGCCCCGTGTTGCTTGCGTTGCCCCGGAGACCGAGCCTAGCAAGCCAACAGTGCGTACTGTTGCCGTGCCTCCAATGAGGGTGCAGAACAACAACAACAGCACTGCAGTCAGTGAAACGCCTGGCAACACAGGTAACACATTGGTAGCACTAATGCTTTCAGTATATTCCATTTAGGTCTGACGTAGAGTTGATCAGATTATTTATATCAGGTGTCAAGCATGCAGAGTGAGTTCTGTACCTCTTTATATATTATTAACTGACGGTGGCCAGTAGAGTATTAAACCCAGGTTATCCTTACCTTTTGTTTTGAACCAAACCAAGTAAATGGTATGGCACCTTTTCTCCTGCAAACTCCATTATATGTCTGAACTACAGCCATGAGGCGTTATCCAAGCAGAAGGGTAGCAAGTGCATGTATACGTCATGCAAGCTCAAAGATCCAGTCACCACTGCTGCTGTCTGCTCCACAGGTCACATGGCCTGGGATTACGCTGTCTTAGTAGGCCACAGAGGTTCTCACAGGTGATTATGGGTGACCGGCCCTGATGTATCAGCTCTAATCTCTGAAATGGATATTTGTTTGCTGTCAAAACATCTTTCTCTGGCTCCAGACTGACTCTCAGATTTCCTTCACCCCCTGTATCTGTGTGGATTTGCAGTTCTTCAAAGCTACATATGGCATGTGCAATTGCCCCAAAAGGTTTTAATGTCGTTATAAAATATTAAAAACATGGATGTCAACCAAAGAGCTCTGGTAGACAACCTTTATTCTGGCTGTCATCAACAAATACATGAATGTTTATTTCAGGTATTGCAATGGAGTTGCACATGCCACGATTAGGATTCATAACGGTTATTGCCAGTGGGACATCAACGTTGCTTTCACTGACAATGTTCATTAAAGGCAACCCATTTGTATGCATCTTAAAGTCGAGGGTTCACTGTAAATAATTTTTAGAGAAAAATCAAAATCATTTCACGTTTCATGTAAAAAGCCTCTCTCTCTCTCTCTCCCGAACCCTCAAACCTGCAACCACATAAAAGGGCACAGCTTGCTATTCTAGTGCCACCAGGTGTATTTATAGCTGAGATCTGACCTCACTATAAGCTCTATGAACAAGCTTAGTTACCAACTCATCTCAAATCCCTCAAACATGTCTATTTATAATCCTCCAGATCATATTCAGGGGACAGATGCTGCTCTGTTTAAAGATTTGGAACTGATCAAGCACTGACAGCTGACAAAGCCTCCTGCCAAAAATGTTGCGTTTTGTGTTATTAAGCTTTTCCTTCACATTTATTTATATTGTGAAATCTATACTGGTACAACCATTTTGCACACACAGTAACGTGCCCTGTCTGTCTCTCTTTGCACGACCTCCTGGGCTAATCTTAGAGTCATCATGCCAGTTCAAGGGCCGGGGCAGTTCTGGGCGTCAGCATCATCACTCCAATCCCCTCCTCAACCGACCGCAGAAGATCACCCCTGCATTCCAGCCTCAGCAACAGCAGCCCATAGGCTTCGGGCAGGTGAGAACAGGCAGACACATACATCATGGCTCTCACTATCACAATTCACACATGCAAGCACTGCATGTAAGCAAGTTGTTGACAGGTATTTGGCTATATGATATGAAACAATGTGACATGATATGATGTGATTCGTCTTAGCAATGCAGAAAAAAAGAGCACACCTCACGTAATTCCCCCATTGATAACTTTTTGTAAGGCCACAAGGAGAATTGGTAGAGTATTATAATGTCCAACACAGACAAAGCTTGGTTATCGTTTTAATGGAAACAGCAGCATCTAGTGGCTCATACAGACTGAACCCTGTGTTGGGGAAGATTTGACAGATATCTCGTCTCCTCCAGGTCCAACATTTCAGTTCCTGCCATCAGGAATGGAACGGCAACTTTGCCCACCGGAGACCACAGGCCTATATCCCTCCCACCTTGCATGGGCACACATTCTCCCTGTCCCACAGCAGCCCAAACCACTCTGCGGCCCCCCACCCCCACCCCCACCTTGGGGGCCACCCACACTCCCAGCCCACCTTACTATCCTACCCACCGTCTGGTCCTCTAGTCACAGCTGCACCCGTGGCCCACCTCCTGGCCTCCCCTGGTGCCTCACGACCCGTCCTTCAGCCCACCTACAGTATCTCCCACCCGGCAGGTATCGTACATCAGGTCACAGTGGGCATCAACCCCCGGCTCCTGCCTTCTCCCACCTTGCACCCCCAAGGCCAATTCAAGCCCCTCTTCCCCCCCCATTCCTACATTGCCTCGCCCGCCTACGCCAGTTTCCCTCTCAGCCCCACCAAAATAAACCAGTACCAGTACATCTGAGCATGGGTGCCCAGGTACTCTTCACACTACCTGGGGACTAGGTGAGCAGGGCGACTTCTATCTTAAACCACAAACAACATGGTTTTCATTTTCAAAAACCATGGCACAACCACAGAGAAAGCAAGCTATTTTTTGAATCATGTAGACTTGGTTGTAATTGAATTTCAAGCTTTAAAATAACAAGAGTTCCACTGGTTGAGATGATTTGGGCAAAAAAATTAAGAAGGAAATAATGTATGAATGATGGAATGAATGCGTAGTTAAACTCACACTTAATGTGTTTTGCACAATTGATATACCTTTGCATTGGATCTTCTACGAATACTCCTCAAAACAGGTAAATAATTGGGGTGGTGTTGAATAGTTAGACTTTGCACCCCTGATCCCAGCTATTTTTCTATATTGCCTTCTTACATGTGCAAGACACATCCATATTTGTAAAGCCATCCCAGTCTCTAGCTCTAGATTGACAGATGCACATGTTGTCTACAGTGTATGTTGTACCGCGTTTGAAGTATTTGTACCCTTTCGGTGTCTTTTGGTGTTAGCAAATGTCAAGTCAATTAACCGATTTTAAATAGGGTTGTTCCTCACGCTGCATGTGGTCTTGCATGAGCAAAAAATGTAAACGGAGAGATGCATAGACGTTGCTCTTATTGTTTGTGTCACAAGACTCGCTGCATTGTATAACTATCCCCAGCCATAGTGCCTTATATATTTGAGGTTGTTAATGTTACTACTTATATATGATTATATACATGAATATTAATGTACTGGACTGCAGCACTTGAAATTCCAATCAGTCGATGCATCCTATGTGTGAGTATATATATGCACATGTGTATACGTCCATGCATAGCCTGCATGGATGTGATGTATCGCGGATAGCGGTGCTTATCTTTTGGAGTTGGTGTATAATTCAGTGTGTAGTGAGTTACTTTTTCTGTTCTCTCAAGAAGAACAGCATGCTTTGCTGTTGCGAATGCTTGCTGTTTCATTAAATATTCTTTTGTTTTTTTCCCTATCCGAATGAACTAGTGTACAAAGTGCAAGTACTGGGTATTGCTTAATATTTGATAATCACTTTCTATTTAGTGAAACTCTTATAACTAACAGTATTTGTACTGTTTGATGAAACTGCAATACAATCTAAATAGTCGTTGATTATTATTATTATTTTTTTTTTTTTTTTCTCCCGTCTTTGTATTTTTCATTTTGAGTGTTTTCACTTTGTTTCTTAGATGTTTAGAAGTGTGGTGGGCATGGCTTTGACTAGGTAAGGAGAAAAAAAAAGCGAATTAAGTAATGGTATGGAATATTCTAAGCCTGAGCAAACCATGCAGTATTCGATATACACACATATATGGACATATATTATAGAGCTAGACTATTTAGTACAGATGCTTGATAAGGTGTGAGTTGATTGTGTGCAATTCTCTCATTTATGCATGTGTGACAAAGTTAACTTTTTCCCTTTACTTTATACCATTTGTTAAAGGCTTAAGGCTAATCAGTGTCAACGGCTTATTTTATACATTCCGTCAGGGAGGATATATACATATATATGAATATATATGGTAGCAGGTAGCACCAGTCTATACATATATCTATATATCTATATGTGTAGACATGCTGTGTGTGCATTTTTCTGTTCATTTTTTTTTTTTTTAGTTCTGTGTGTATATTTTCTGTCTTTGATTTCGAATGAAGTTGCTTGAGCAGCACCAAAGACTGTAATTCATTTCCTGAGCAAGGTAGCTATTCTGTTCGCATAGACCTCAGTTATACTGTAGTTGTAGAATGGGGTTAAATTAAAACAAACAAAAAAGAAAATTATTTAAAAAAATAAAAAAAAGCGCAAAGGTTTTTGTCTAGCTTATTGGGCAATTAATACGTCGTATCATTTCTTTCTTGAATGTATCATAGATAAGCTGCTAAATGATGATTGCCACTTCAATAGCTGTGAAATTAGGTGATTTCTCTGAGTTTAAAACCTAGCGTTGCTATTTTGTGTCGGTCCCTAATTATCTAAACTAGAAGTGGTTTTGGTTTTTGTGTTCATATTTGGAGTGTCATTGTAACTACTGTATTGCTGATGATGAACATAAGTTGCATTTGTTGTTTCTCGGGGTGTGTGTTTTTTTGCATCAGTATTTTATCCTTTGTAACCTTTTCGGGCTCATCACTGCGTATAAATGATGTATCGATGTAACTTAATTTTTTTTGTATGTTTTCATATTGACGTTTTGTACACATTTAAATCTGTAGCTTGCAGGATTGATTTAACTTTCTCATCGTACGCGGTGTACTACCAGTACTCTATCATGTGTTACAGGAGCACTGTGAGATACCGAAAAAAAAAAAAAAAGAAAAAATTCTTTGTGCACATTGAAATGCTAATGCAAGTTTCCACCAATCACTCTCAGACACGCCCGCCACAAAGCATTCACACAGATGGTTAGGCTTGTAAAGGTTTGGCTGATTCGACTGTGTGGCCACAAATAAATTCACCCCAATGATTTTGCTCCAAAATAATGTTTTTACATCTTGTTTTAATGTCAAATTAATTTGAACAAGTATTTATTGCAACGTTTTTATCTGTTCAATGTTATAAACTTAGAAAAGCAGTTGTATCATTCTAAACTGCCTTGTGTTCTAATAGCTCGCCCCCTTTATGAGTGTCTCATAACGCTTTTTTTTTTTATTTTTTCAATTGAAAACTGGCCATCATTATATGTTCCTCGCTGAAAGTGAGACAGTGTAAGCAGCACTGTGTATGTGCCTTGAGATTAAGACGGTGAGAATTCAAGATGTATTTGAGGAGGAAGGCATAGAATCCAACAGCAATCCGTTAGCGCGAAGACTGTCCAACCAACCAACCGGGAAATAACGAAATCGACTCCCTCTGTGTCATTCCAGTGACTTGTACTCCTCTGATCAGCTTGTAGAAACGACAGAGGAATGTACACGGCGGTGGTTTCTTGTTTTCGGATGGCCACCGCCAAAGCCTGTCTGTGATCACACGAATAAAACACCACACATACGTTGAAATGATGCGACACTCGACGTCCTTTTGGATAGTCACTCTGGCTGAACAGCAGATGCAATACTTTACATTGTGCGGTCATTGCACCACCAAGTGTTCTTAGATAATCCCCATGCTTTACATTACCCTGCATGTGCACCTGCGTTGCTTCACTTTGTCTGCCTAGAAGCTGTCTGCTCGGAGTGGCTCTTCCACCATGCACGTTGACGCTGAACAGGAGTTTGCACTGGCAGTGACCAGAGTACATTTGACAACACTAGCTTTTTAAAAATATCTGAATAGGATGTTTATCTTGAGTGTTTGGGATGGAAACTGCTTTTCGTCAAGGAGATTATTGTGGTTTCGCTGCACACTCAGTCAAGAGTGCAAAAGTCCACATGTAAACACTGATATTGATATGGTTGTATGCTTTTTTTTTTTTTTTTTCTTTCTTACCTGTATGCTTTACTGATCATACTCTAGTATCACTTTGGGAAATGATCGTCCTCTGACAACAAGGCATGAACTTGGCAGATTAGTGCTTGAAGTAGTTCGCCAATGATAAGCATGTGAAATGTAATGTGTGTTTTGATTCCTCCAAAGGTATTCACCAGCAATGCGCCTGCATTAAACTCTCCCATACTTATTTAGGTAAAAGTATGGATGCAAGAGGAGAGAAATCTTTAAACTGTTTTTAATTTTCCACATGATTGACACATTGGTTTATGGATACTTTTTTTTTTTTTTTTTTAACATTAGTGTAACATTTAACAGATAAAACAGTTGTTTGTAAAATTACTACTATTAAAGTCATAACTTTGATATCAGAAAAAAAAATCCTCTGCTGCGGTATTAATCCTTTTAGAAATGTTTATTCAGGGTCTGTATTCGTCTAAATGTCCTACTGTGTTACCGTTTGATTTGATGAGATTTGTTTTGCTCAAATTCTATTCTGATTCTGGTCATCTCTTTCTGATCCACAGTTGATTCACACTGCAAGTTATAAGATCATGTGTTTAGATCGCTCATCAAATAGACTTGATTGTGAACTCTGAACTGTTTTAATACCTGTAGAAGTTTTTGTGGCTTTTATTTCTTTTGTTTCGTTTCATTTTTGCTTTTTTTATTTTGTGCTACACTAGTTTGCCATGTAGCAATTGCACTGTGCAATATTTACAGTATGAGGACTGGGAAAACTAACTCTATGGATGTGATGTCTCTTTACAGTTTGCGATAGTGTTTCCTCTCTAGTTCTCAGTGATTTAGGTGTGACCAAGCCTTCTCTACTTTGTCACATTAAGCGGGTTTTCCAGGTGACTCTTTTGGTGAGTGTCAAAATAAGACTTTATGGTGTATTATTGTTAAGATTCACTTTGAATTAAAAAAATCTATCAACGCAGCTCTTTTCTTGTTTCATTCATATTCGTTCTTGTTTTGATCACATCCTACTCTTAAGACTGCACCTCGAGTGTGTGACTCATTATCAAACAGGTTTCAAAACAAACCTCAACGGTCTCTTATGCGTCAAGATGTGACTTTTCATTACGGGATTACACTACTGGCAAGTCTGTTTTTATTCAACACCTGTTCAGTTTAAGATGTCGGAAAATACTTGAAAGTCACTTTCCTCACTAGGCTTCATATTCCTTTTTTTCCAAATAAACTGTCATCGTAAATGATAGTATTCATTCAAATACATGATTGTATAATGGCAGACGAATATAAAATGCACAGACATCAAGAGACACATGGTGATATTAGTCAAGTGATGTGTCACCCATCAACCCCGATATTAGAACATCCCTGATCAAAAGGACATTGTGTTGAATAGGTTCAATATGATTTGGTTAAAGATATAGCTCAGATATATATTAGGATTTTACCTTTTTCACCATTCCCCAGAGTCAAATGCCCAACGAGGGACTTCAATGCATTTGGTGGAGTCTGAATAGATGTAAAACCGCAATATTTGGGACCTTGTGTCGATGAAATAACATGATCATGATCCCACCGACATCCAGGAGTCACGCCAGCTAATCAGGTAATTTGAAGGGGGGAGCTCACCTACTAAGACTCAAAAAATTTGATTAAATCATGTTTTCCCGAGTAAAAACGGGCCTCAAATCTTCCACACTAAGATGATTTTTTTTCTGGGTCAGTGCTGCCATCGTGTGGCGATGGGGCGACACAACAACCACCTTTGTATCCACACGATTCCGGTTGATGATCCCCCTGGGTGAATTTAATCCACATACCCGCTGGTGAAGGTGACGACAAACCCACATCATCATGTTTGCGTTTTCATATGACTACACAGTGCGTGCAGAGAAAGATTTGGCCTGCTGCACATGGAGCCCTGTCGGGTCCTGCGCCCCCAGCAGAGGTCGTCCCACAGCTCAGCTTTGACTTTCTCCAGACAATTAATAGCAGCGAGGCTAATGTGCTTAGTTTGACCAAGGGGGGAAGCGGTCTCTAAATGTTCCCCCCACCAGCAAGCATATGTTTTGATCTGTGGCTTAACGTCACCTGGACGTGCCTAAATATCTCTGATGAATCGAGAGGACGTCTGAGTACGGCAGTTCCCGCCGACAGCTAAATGTCAAACCTTTGGCAAAGTGTGCGCGCCGCCCTGCGCCACACAGCGATGGGTGGACCGATCGGAGCGGGGCGATAGGGCGCGTTTCATTTCCCTTCAACGCCGCTTCTCTCCTCCAGTCCTGGACACACGACGAGATCACGGGCCCCGCCGTGTCACCCGTTCACACGCCAAGGCTGATCCGATGTATTATTTACGACCGAAACTTCAGCAAGTTATCCACTGGATATGGCTCCCTGTTTGAGGAGGAGTGGGCAGACAGGTCACCCCAAAGTGGTGGACCCCGCTGCTGCCGGTGGGTGCTTGCCTCAGAGGAGGGATGCCGGAGGAGAGGGGAGGTATTTGAGGACCAGGTGGCGAGTCGGAGCAGCGGGGATGCTCGCAAACTGTCGGCTGTCTGTGGGAATGCTTTTACTTCTCCTCCGGTGCGCGTTGGCCGCAGAGGGTAAGCGCACCGTCGATGGTCTGAGAAAAAAAAGCCTGCTGATTATCATGTGTCACATCCGTGCATCTATCGTGCAGAATGTCAGGCTGCTGGTGTGAAGGGTTGGATGGGGATCTTTTGTTTCACACAGGCAGCGTTTTGTAATCCGCACATTATCTGCTGCTAGGTGCATGATTCACATGCTCCCCTCGGATGAAGCTGTGGCCAACTGCATAGCTTCCTTTTTTTGGGGGTAAAAATACAAACTTATCTGTTGTCCATCACCCAGATCTTTACATGCTAGGCTGCTATTGCCTTGAAATATGCGCAGTCAGGGAAAATGTCCAAATGGTTGAGCAACCTGACAGGACATGTTGTTTATGTGAGTGTTGTTAATACAGGACTGCAGGGTGCTTGCATGTAATGCAACTCTTCTCACGAACTAATCTTTGCACCTGAGCCTGTCATCTCCTTTGCCAACCCTTTCGGATTAGACTACACAGACCTTGAACCTTCCTCTGCAGCAACACTCACGAGCTCAACTTTGACACCTATTTACATTTTTTTCGTTCTGCATTTGGTATTTGTTGCACCCCAATTCTGAGGTAATTAAATGTTATAATGCTCCTGTAATAAGATGCAGGGAGTTATTCTGGGAATTCAGTGCAGTCACAGGGCAGTCAGTGTTTCAGAGCATCTGGGTCAGCACTAATGACACACATAATGTAGCCAACTGTAGTTTTATCTGTCTCTAGTGGTTTGAGAGGCAGCTGGGGTAAGGTTGGCCGACATGAAGAAAAGGCATGACTGCATAAGACTCTGCACGTTCACTGATTAGGCTACATCA
Source organism: Macroramphosus scolopax (assembly GCA_901007825.1). Classification (NCBI taxonomy): domain Eukaryota; kingdom Metazoa; phylum Chordata; class Actinopteri; order Syngnathiformes; family Centriscidae; genus Macroramphosus; species Macroramphosus scolopax. Next base: position 34,841 of record CAAKHC010002403.1, read on the forward strand.
TCTCTAACTCATATGACTATTCACACCACGTTACTATGGATTGCTTTCGAACGTTCTGCTATCGATCTGACCACATGTGAAAGATGCTCCTTTCAAACGTGTGTGTGTGTTTGTGTGTGTGTGTCTTAACACTTGCCCCATCACCTCGCTCTCCAGTCTGCAAACTGTGGTGGTTGTAGTCTCACCTCTTGATGATGCACTGCTACAGTGTCTCCTCCTCCCCCTCCTCCCCGCTCCTCCTCCTTCTCACAGTCAGCACATCCATTCTTAAACATAAGAGCCCAGCAGCAGCAGCAGCAGCAGCAGCAGCAGCGCCTGAACCACACAGTGCAAATCGGTGAGAAGAACATGCTATAGTTCTTCTATTATTTAATTGTAGGGAAAAAGGAACTGTGCACATGAACTCTTGAATGCACACAAGTGTTCTTAGTGCAGATTGAATTTGGCATCCTGTTGTCTCTCAAACTTGTTGACAATGTTTACACTTGACTGTCTTTTTACACAGCTGCTGGTGTGACTGTCCTCCCTGCTCCAACACATCTGACTCAAATGTTAGGCTGGTATTTGATGAGAATGTATTCATACCGATGCTCTTCAGTCCAATTCTATTGATTCCTGATAAATTATCTGTGGGGAAGAAAAAGTAGGCCCACACAGGGTTTCAGCATCAAGAGATCATTGTACAGCATGTTTTATTTAGGGTTTCTTATTCAAATAGAAAATGTGCCAAGCCTGCCTGCTTGGCGCTAATATTATCATAACATTTGATATTTCCTCGCTTCGGAATGTGTCACTCCTTGAATTTGTGTTGAAAGATGTTTCCACACACTGCTCAGGTTTCCAGCCTTACTTGAAATATTTTAATGTTTTTTTTCTTAGTTTTCATTTTACATTCACTGCAACTAGCAGTGTTGTCATCTTCCTCCATGAAATGAAGCCCGTCCTTTGGACGTCTTCTTGTTGTTGGAAGTATCCAATGTTATAGAGGCATGAGTTATACGTCATTGTTTTGTCTTTGTTAGAAAGAGACATGCCAGCATTGATTAAAGGAATTTATATGATCGGAGGCATACGATTCAAAGGGACCGGACAATTTGGAACCAATTCTTAACTGGAGCTGCTTCTGGGTTCCCTACTGTGATGAAGGGGTCGTTATCAGGCTTCTGCAGAGCTTAATGATGGGCCCTTCCTTTGAGTCAGGTGTGTTGGAGCAGGGAGGCAAGAGGGAAACACTGGTCTAGTTGAAGCTAGTGGAGGGCGATATGACCTTATGCCATTAAATATATGTATCAAATGTCAACCTTTACCATATGGCCATTATACGGTCGCTATCCCTTTAAAATGAATGCTTGCATAAGGCCAATGTAAGGCGACATCGCTCTGGAGCTGGAGCGGGGTATCTAATGACCGCGAGGCAGCTTGCATGACAGCCTCAGCCATCAGTGTGTGTGTGAATGTGTTTACTAACGTGCTAAAATGCAGTCTGTTTACCCCGTCTTATGTTGCAAATCAGTTACCGTCAGTCATAGATTTATACATGATTTTGGAATTAACGTGTTGGTTTACTGGATTAGTCCAACGCTGTTATTTTAGCAATTAACTGCCAGCGATTTAATTTCCATGAAATGTTTTTATAATTCTATATTGGTATAACATGTGCTGTAATACAGGGCTACAATTAATTATTTCATTTGCAAATTAATCTGCTAGTTGTTTTCTTGCACATGGTTTGATAAAATATCATGAACTAATATACAACTCCCATCGCAGTTTCATTGCACTTCGTGTGATTGTCATGACATAAAACACAGGAAAGCAGTAACGTTGGTACCGGAGGAAGACACACAGTATATCCTGATCAGGTATCTATGTGGTTGTAGATCTGGATCAGTAGTATTAGCATGCCGTTCATAAATTCTACACTGGCTCTGACTTTTTCCAATTCCATGTTGGCTGCTCCTGCACAGCATCTGATCTGCTAACCAGCACTGTGTGTGCGTGTGTGTGTGTGTGCGTGTGAAAGGTTTATTGAATGAAAAACACCTCCAATTACAGTGACGCTCTCTCTCCTCTCAAAAGCATCCCGCCCCCAACTTCCTCTCTTAATCCGTGGAACCAGTACGACGTGTGGTTTCTATGGGGACGACAATAACCATCTCTCCCTTAACCTCCAGCCGGAGTAGTACTAAAGGGTGTTTTGTGTTTGTATCCTGTGTAATTTGGCTGCAGAGATGAAGCCTTTTTTATGCACCGAGATCGATCTTTAATTAACTTGCAGGATCTCTCATCTGGTTTATTGCTTTCTTATTAACCAAGCGGGTGTAATTATGCACAGCAGCAGCTCAAGGACATACAGGATGCTAATTTAAGGCTTGTTTGGACCTTCCACAATCAGAGGATGCTTTTCTTACGTCAGCTCTGTTTACTCCACTGCAGCCCGCTCATTTCTTAGAGCAGGCAGCTTGGTTTTGACAGGGTTTAACCTCTCTGACCTCGCTGTATGAGATTCGATTCCTGAGCTGTTGCCAGTCATCACTTCCTACTCAGGAATTCATTGAAAGGAGACGTGACTGTAAGATTCAAAGTAATTTCCTATTTGCGATGCTTTTGGGGCTTTTACCCATAAAATGAGTGTGCAAACGCATCAATTCACCAGGGAGCTGTGCACCACAACATCTAGCTTCTTTTTAAAACATATCCTGACCTCACATGTGTCTTGTTTTTTTTTAATTTTTTTATAATTTCTTGTAAATTTCTTTCTCTCCGCCTTCAGGAGCTCTTTCAAAGCTGCCACCAAGGTTAATCATTTCCAGGAGCTGGTTTAAAAAAAAAAAAACAGCAACCATGACTCACCCCCGGACTAATGACCTGTCTCTGCGAACTCTGGGTTTTCAGTAACATGTAGTCGACGTGATTTGGCTGGTTTCACCTCATCACCGTGATTTTACTCTGCGGGAGCTAATTATGCAGTTGGTAAGCATGTCAGGAGGGCTGGAGCTGTGCGTGCATACAGTGCAGTACAGATCCGTCTTTAAGGAGAAATTCATCATTTGATTCGTACTCAGTCTCCACGCACAACAGAGCATTTAAATTCTGCTCACAATTCTTCATCCGCCTTCCTTTTATATGTTCTGGAGAAGTTTTAACATGGAGACCCTGCGAGTTTCTGTTCGCCGTTGGCCAAGTATGTCAGTCCCTGAGATGAAAAATGCTAAAAGGGCAGAAACAGGCTGTTATCAAGTAATTAAAAATGATATTAGCACTGGAAATCATTTCTGAGAATAAAGGCATATTCATGGTTATCCATTCGTGCGATAAATTACTGCCGGGGCTTTTTGAATGTGTTTTCGTCAGATCCTAAAAAAAAGTCAAAAGGTCTGCGTATTTCTCCTTCTCTGTTGCAAACAATGCAGATGCCTCTTCTATAACTCTCACAGATGTAATGTAAGAAAGGCAAACAGGGCTCCTAATTAGTATCCTGGACCATCTGCCTTGCATTATCCCTTGCATAGTTCAGTGCAATCAGTGTTTGTGCATTGTGTGTGTGCTATGAGCTCCACGTTTCCTGTCCAGTATCTCTCTGTGCCTTTGCATCTCTCCCTCCTGTATCCCCTGTTTTTTGTTTGACTGTTGGTTCAGGCTGATGGCAGACAAAGGTTTGACTCTGCCGCTGCTTGAGGAAGGACAGCAGGCTGCCTAATTTATTAGGACACACCATATAATATGCCACACTGCTCCGCACACTGCATCATTCTGGACAGCAGTGGAAAATTTAGCATGCAGTAATTTATTGACGGCCCGTCAAATTTATTGATTTCCCCGATTCCGAAATGTGAGTTCATTGCATTTTCAACTTTTTTGATAGCGGCCATTTTGACATGTCACAGTAGGATTATTAACACGAGTGTAATTGATAAAATGAGTTATGGCCCCGTTCTATTTAGTGTCAGAGCCATTTCAGTGAGCCAGCATGCATGGTGCCAGGGTCCTGGCCCACCTAAATGGAACAGGCCAAAATGGCTTCTTTTAAAAGAGTCTAATATCTTCAAAATTGTGAAAAAATACAATTTTTATGGCTTTTTCATTTCAGAAGAGCATTGTACAATATACAGTGTAATATAAGTGTCTTATCTAGAGATGCTTCCCCTCAGGGAGGGCGGCAGTGATGGCTTCATGTTTGTCTCACTGCACATATTTAATTCAAGAATTTCTGAAAGTGAAATTTATTGAAGTAAAAAAAAAAAAATCCAGATTGAATTTGATCATGATTATTTGATCACGGCAGGATCAGCAGGCTGCTTAAATGAAAGAGACAGGCACGGTCGCAGATGGAGTCGTCAGTCCCATGTGATGCCGTCACTGTCGCTGTGTCATTATGTATTTAGGTTTATAATGCCATTGTCATAAATGGCAAGTGTAGCTTCCTTCTCACATAGACGCCTCTATGGCCTGTGGCGTTCCAGCTAATCCCTTTGAATGAGGGAGATCACTGACATGCAAACACCTTCGTCTCACTGAGCCTTCCAAAAGCTACATATTGCGCAACATAGCTGCAGTGTGGACATGCTTCTGCACACCTACACCTGCACCGCTTGGGTGTTAGTGTACACTGAGTTTATTTAAGTGCTGCTTAGAACTGCTAGTAGCACTGTGACGGAGAGCCCAACCTTCACAGCAGTGCTATCTTCACTGCAATCAACCTTGTTTTCGTTACTTGTATCCTCGTCCTTTGAATACATTTTAATTGTGAAATCCAATGAAAGGGACATTGTTGGTCTGTGACCTCCTTTTTTTGGGTCTCAGGATTCTCATGACCGCCACTATCAGAGCTGTTTCATATTGTTATGCAAATCTGAGTATGGCATCCTTTTGTGTGCCCTAATTGGATTCTATAGTCTAAAAATTGAGCCTCGGATGTGATAATTCGATATTATCGGCCGTCGAATTCCAGGAGAAGTGCATCGTTTTGATATGATCATATGATCACGATATTGTTTTGCAGAATTATTCCAAGCAACTTTAACATGTTTTTTTATTCTGATGATGTAACGTATAGCAATGAAAAATAGTTTATTGCATCATTTCGGTTTAACACAGGATATGATAATAATGTATCTGAGATTTATTCTTTTAAGTTCAAGGAATAATTCATTACATACTTATAAGTCGATCTTTGACATGGCTCATAACCCGGTCGGCACATCGGTGAGCCCATCTGGCATCCCCAGTCCAATCCAGAGAAGGTGTACTGTGGAATATTTGCAGCTCCAACTCATAATCGAGAATATACACACATGAAAACCTTTGATTTTAAATCAAAGTAACGTCACCGATTCTGTGGTTTAGCCCTCATGAGCGTGTGAGGCAGCCCATTTGCTGCAAACATGACAGCGTCAGTAAATTGAAGCGTACTCGAGATGGATAAGCTAAACTCACAGAGCATTAAAGGACGCGTCCAACAGATTTTGATGTCTATCTTATCAATCAGTAATCAAGCTTTCTGAGAATTTCTTTAAAAGTTCCCCACTCTGAATGTTTAAACAGCTTTGACTCATACAGTACTCTCCCTCTCATCACATTTGGAGGTAATTTAAATATCTGCCACGGGCCAATTGAGAGTGTGCTGTGACACATAGGGTCGTACTAAAATGTTAATGCATTGAAATGAAGTCATATAAATCCTTAACAGGTGTCATACATTCGTCCATCTTCACACACGCGGAAAAGACATTTTGAAATGCACCGCCTTATATGCACATGCATAAATCTATAGCATGTGGCATTTGTTTGATTTATGCCCTTGCTTTAGTGCTCTGAAGTCACCCCTTAAGTCTGCAAATGAGATGGGCTGCTCCCCTCAGCCCAATTCATTTCGGGGATAATCCGAATGTGTTTCTCCTCTGCCTCCGGAGAGCTAACCCATCGCACACACAAACAAAGCATCTACACATGCTGCATCTCTCTCCAACCGGAGCAAATATCTATGTAAAGTGCTTAATTTGTTTCCCCTTCATTCTTCATGGCTATCTTATTAGTTTGACTTCACACTGAACCCGGCATCTGACAGGTTTACAAGCAGATAGCATCATTTCAGTGTGATTGGTGGTGAATGTCAGGACTTGCTGCTCTCAGCACTTTGTGCAGAGAAAAAGTACAATACTGTTGTTATTACATTGGAGTAGCTGTAATGCTTTTGAAACTGAAATACAGTAAAACACAATACCCAATATACTGCAGGAGACAGAGAGTTTAATAATTAATTCGTAGCATGAATGTCTCTGTTACAGCTGACTAACACATTTTGAAATAAACTATTTTACCGCACAAGGTAACATAAGGGATTTGCAGTGTGACTGTCGGTGTGTACGTCACGTTGTTGCATTTGGCACCATGATGTGTTAGATGGCTACTGAAGGTCAAACGTATGTCTGCAGGATTAGATCATTATACCTTATGGTGTACATATGTCTCAGCAATGATGCTCCCCCTCTTCAGTGAATGTCATCAAGAGACATAGATGTCACCCATTATGATTATATGCAGTAAAGAGGGAGTTCTTATTTGAAGGACAGAATATCAAACAGAAGAAGTAAGCCTGTGATGAAGGAAGAGGAGGTAGATTCAAACTGTTGATAGAAATATTTGTCTCCCCTTCTTTGATTTTTTTCATTTTTAAAGCCATTGATAAAAAAGAATTAAGAACGAAACAGAATCACACATTAAAAAGAAAAAAAAAGATCAATCATCCGTCTTTATGCTCTCTGTTTAATTCATCTGACATTGTAGATGCACATCAGAAAAAAAAGAATCTCCATCTTGATATATAGTGATTTGCCCTATTTCTCTTTCTGAAAGAACCCTGCTTTAGAGGAAGCTACATTTGCCTGGCTGAGTAAACCATTCCTGAAAAGATGGTTCCCATGGGCCCGTCCATCCTCTTAATAGTGTCAGTATGCCTGCCATTAAACTGGTCTGAAATAAATCTGCAGCACCACAGTGGGCTCCTGTGAGTGAACATATAATCCTGGTCGAAAGTAAAAATCGAGAACTGAGAAGCTTTTTATTCAAATTTGTGCCAAATAAAATCTGAGGATGAAGAACCTAGCAGATGGTTCCATCCGACACTTCCAACAGCTATCAGTATTTTTCAGCCCACCTCTTGAATGCTGCCCAGTAGAATCATTTAAGCGCCTGGAGAGGAAGTTAGTTTAATTTTCGATCTAATTTCTCCTTTTCTTGCACTATGGATTTAATTCTTCTCTCTTTAATAGTCTGAGGGATTCAATGATATACTGAGGCCTGTGTCCCAGATTAAATTTGGGAACTACGAGACTCAATTTAAGTGAGGACAGGGAGTTCCATCTTGACCCCCAGTTTGGCAAAGTGAAAATGTCTTCGCTATAGATTTAGCCAAAAATGATCTTCGGGACGATTTAAGACTTTTCCACTGGCAACTGATCATTTTCCGTCTGGTTAAAACCTCATAAAGAGAACGAGGATTCTCCTTTCAAACCTGTTTTCATTAAAAAGAGTGAAGCTTTGGCTGTTTTATTTTGAGTATTTTGCGGTATGTGGTGGTGATTGACAAAATCCGTAGGGTGGCTGGTCTCGGTTGCTGCTTCCTCGTGCTGCTACTTAATGGATTGCAACGGGGTTCACGTATTGTTCCATTTTCACCGCTGCTGCTTGGTGAAGAGCTAGGGAGAAAAATGGAGTAGAACCACTGTTCCTTTACGTTATAGTAACTCACTGTAGCCTTCTGTGATACATAGTGTGGAGACATGACGCTGAGGGGTTAGCTGAGGGCTAGCTTGTTAGCCTCTGTACAAATCATCCCTTTAAAATGAAAATGAAAACAAAGGTTGGTTGAAAACTAAAGATCAGTAGAATCTTTACAGTATGTATCCCAGACGGCTACGTTATAGTAACTCACTGTAGCCTTCTGTAGTGGAGACATGACGATGAGGTGTTAGCTCAGGGCTAGCTTTTTAGCCTCCGTACAAATCATCCCTTTAAAAAGTCAATTAAAGCAAAGGTAGGCTGGTTGATAAATAAATATCTGTAAAATCTGTAGCATGATTGCAAAAACACTGGTTTGCTCCTTTTAAAAGATAAAACAATGGATCACATGCCGACATCCCTGTGTGAATATATGTGAAAATAAGCATGCAGACCTTGTCAGAGATATGACAGTAGGATGTCCATCACCTCAGCAGTAGCTGCAGTGTGACAGAGACACCGGCCCCGCTCTGTTGCGGTGCATTCAGGATGTAGCCGAGGCTTCTGTTCGAGAGCTCATCCATCATGCTGTCTGCTGGAAATGCTGCTGATCTCTGTTTGCTCCAACTGTGTGCTGTGTCAAGGTTGAACGTATGATCCCTGTGATGTGAAGCACGAGTAGTGTCAGCGTTGTAGCTGGAACATGTGTTGTTTGACCTGGTATTCAGTTGAGGCTCCAAATGATGCCTCATGTTTACATTGTGACACTAGAAGGTTTTACTCGGCTCTTGTTCCCCATGTCGCCTTGATACTTGATGTTTTACTTTGCTGTCCTTTAGGGGCAGTCCAGAAATCTTGCAGTGAAGACAGCACCAATTTGTGGTGCACAGAAAATACATTTTACGTATTTATTGGGGGAGGGATCATAATTTTATCCATTTTTATACCGTTTTTGAGACACTCAATGTGCCTCCAGATATGCATGAGTGCAAATACAGATGATGTCCATTATCAGTTCATCTTCTGATTTTACTTTTATTACTTTGCATTTTAGAGGCTGAAACTAATGAAATTGTGACACTTTTGCTTAAAAATGACTTGAATGGTGATCTGATTATTAAATTTTAACTGTCTAGAAGAGGTTATTGTTTTCAATTTCAACATATATATTAATGTAAATATCAATTGATAATATTTGTAAACCCAAATCTTAGGACGAATTCTGACGTCCCTCAGATAAAAAATCTTCATACATGAGCCGGTTAGTTTGTGCCACGCAGCCTGTAGTCACCAAACATTACAGCGCGTTGTGATTGCATTTGACATTCTTGTGCTGGAGTGTGGATTTCAGAGGGGATCCTAGAAGCTTAACAGGCTTTTCCCACAGTGTTATCCCTCATTGTCCTCTCCCCTCCATCGTCCTCTTCAGACCTCGGCGAACCTATGTTGCACTGTTGCCAATAAATACGGAGTTAGTACATCTGCTCAGCCTCATACGTTACTGGCTTTTGATCTCGGCCCTCTCAGGAGCTTGTTGATGAGTTTCAATATGTTATGCTAAAGAAAAGGAAGACTAGTAATAAGACCCATCCTATACGTAGCAGTGGGCAGCTGCAGTGCAGCGCCCCGGGACACACCTACAGTTCTCTCTACCAGCGCCATGTTCCTGAGCAGTGACAGGATTATTATCTTCCTAACATGGTGTTGGGATGGAAGCTGAGCCCCCGGCGTGAGCTCCCCTACACACGAGATGAACGTGCAAACTGCTGGAAGAAAGGAACACGGACCGCCAGACCTGGAACCCAGGACCTTCTTGCCTTGAGGCAACAGTGCTAACCACTCAGTCACTTTGAAAACCACATGAAGATAACAGTTTTAAAAAGGGATTTGAAATGGCGTAATATTAATATTAAAATACTCCAATAATATCTAAATAGTGATACATGTTGTAGCTTTAGATACGCTTTAAAGGGAGAGTTAAAGCTCACATTTGTCCATGAGTTGGCTACATATAGGAGTCATTAGGTAGTCTGTCACTTGGCAGGTTGAGCTTTGACTTCCTCTGAAGTGTCTCCAAGGGCCCAATTAGATAGTCGGAGGAACAGACATGAGATCTCTCTCTAACGGTGATGCCGGTGTATTCTGAAGAAGTCTCGTTTCATTTTAGCTCATCCTGTCACATCAGTTGACTGAGCCTTTGCTTCCCTTGCCCTCAGCCGCCCTGTGAAGTGATGGCCATTTGATTAGCAGGCTGCACTTCCCACAAAAGGTCACTCAAGTTATATTGTCTTATTGAAGTAGTTTGTGGAACTATGACTCTTGCATTGTAGTACTATATTATTTCAGGATGGCATGAATTGAACTCTGAAAATGACAAAGCAAATCCTCGGGATGAAACCCGTCATGTGCATGCTCTCATCAGCTGATGCCCTCCCTTGACCCCCCACCTGTAGTTTCACACCCACAGCCTGCCATGTCAAATGGAGGCCATAATCCCCAGGCCCATCACGGTCCCAGCATGCAGTTAAATCCTCGTCCCCCTGCCTTCTCTGATATGCACGGCCCCAGGAGATGGCCCTGAGCTCAGGTTTGATACAGTCACTCCTGTCTCTTTCTGTCTTGCATACATACACTGCACGAGGCCATACTAGGACAGGACGTTATTTGAAGGGACGGGGATGCATGAAGAATTTATCATACACTTTCTTGATATTAGTAAGATTTGAGGCTTTTGTAGCCCACGAAAAAATACACAAACTCAACCACAGAGTGTCGAGTTTTATGTCTTAAATTATGTGAAAACAGAAATTGTATGAACATGTAATAACCTTCTATTTCTACTTCTGGTATGTGTTCTGTCTGCTTTCTACCCTGACAGTTTATAGGCCAGTGTTGCCTCTGGGCAGTGTGTTTAAGGGAAAGATTATTTATTTTATGCTGGTTTTAATGGGACTGTGACTGCCTGAAGAATCCTACTGAGCCCTCCAAGTCCCAGACACCATGTGTGTGTCTCTGAAAGTTCCACCTGACCGGCCCGTGCAAAGACATATTCCACCCTGAAATATTCTTACATTTATTTACCATCAGTCTGTGACGATGATGAGACAAGAAAAACAAGACAAACATAAAGGGACCCACTTATTAAAAGCTGCACCACAGAGATATTAATGGTGAGATCCCCTCAGGGTGTCTTTAAGTATGATCGGATCCAGGGATGAGTGATATGGCTAACAAAAATATATAGAATCTCAATTTATTGCTAGTTTTGGGAACAATTCACTAGTTTGAGTGATATTTTTTCATCATGCAACATAGTTTTGACAGGATGATAAAAGACCCGTGCACCACCTTCAAGGATGCATGAAATAAAGGTTCTACACCTACTGACTGTCAGAACCGGATGATAAGTAGAGCACGTGGGATCCAGTTTAATAATCAGTTTCACAGGTTTGCTCATTGTTTACCTCTTCTGTTTGTGTGTGCGACAAGCTTGATATCTGCAGGCTGCTGACTATATCGTGTTCTCTACCAGGCAGGCAGCAGGGGATGTAGCCAGCTTTCATCTATGTAGCCTTCTTAGGAATCTAGTGATATCTTGCAGTGACGTTGATGATTAAAAAAAAAAGCCTCACCTCACCCTTCAGGGGAAAACTACGGTACCCTGCAGAGTTACTCATAATATAATTCTACATTTGAGAAAATCTGGGTTAAACAGCACCTGCAACCACTTATTTAGAAATCTTGATTGATCACTGGAGTGGATCAACTCACACACAGCTACTAATGAATAATCTACCATTGAACACTAATAATAGAGGAAGAGGAGCTGACCTCCACGTCAACGCTAACAAGACCACAATGATTCTGTCAGGTGATTATACACTAATGAAAAGATAATAAAGAATATTATATTCCATTTCTGCAGAAAGATCCCTCTAAAACTGCTCGCTGTCCCTTTAATTCTATTAACTTCTGTTCATCTCGTCTCTGTCAGCAAAAAGGCACTTGAGACACCTGCGTGTTCTCGGTCTGAAGTGTTATTGCACCCTATGTCTTTATTAGAGGAATTCGTACCCCTCGCTGCTGACCTGATAGTTGCTGATGCGATTGTTTTTTTCCTCAGAACCTCATCTCCAGATAAATAAATGGTCTCTCTCTCTCTCTCTCACACACACATGTACGCACACAAACTCCCACAGCAATGACAGCGAGCCCCCACAACACCGAGGGAAATGCTTCCGAAGCATTTATTTTAGTTCATGTGTTGGCCTTTAATCGTTCATTACGCGTAAAAGGTCAATACGTCCTTCTGCCTTCGCTCTGCTGTGAAACTATAATAGTTCATTAAGACAGTGTTTCCAGTGTTTTTGCCAGTGGATCATTTAACTTGCACAACAGGCAGTTTGCTACTTAAAGAATGATCGCTGACCAGTCAGAGGACGGTGTTTAGTCGATGCTTAAAGGGAGGTAATAACACTGTTTCGTAATGATGCTCTCAAACTGCAGATTAGAGACTAAAATGACTGATTCCAGCATGTGAATTATTAACTGTGGTCCGTCAGTAGTAGAGGAGACATGCAGAGAGAGCGACTTTACTGAGATAATACAACTACAGAGTAGATGCATAGAAATTACAAAACCTCTTTTCTGGATTAGTTTGTTACTGTTACATCTTTGTTTCTGAACGCTCATAAGAAGGCCCAGAAATCTGTACATTTAAGCTGCTGTGTTGGACGAGAGGATTTGAGCCAGCAGATATTTGATCTCTCATGTGACAATGAAAGAATGTGTCCCCGTCACCTTCCAAAAAGCCTGTAATAATGGCCCTCTGATGTTTTACTTATCCAGTCAGTGCCTGCTGGGGAAAATGGACATTTGGATAAAAGCATTATCTTAATGTACCTTTTATGTTGACACAGATTTATATCAAGGCAAAATTTAAAAGTATGTAAAACTGGCGAAATAAAGTTGAAATTACATTTCTGTTGCATCTCCAAAACTACTAAATGCATCTGGCCTAATCTTCAAAACGATGTATCACTTACCTGTCTCAGTCTTATCACTCCATGTAATCTCATATTACCCAGCCCTGCATGAGGCTCAGTGAAACACAGGGACAAACGCAGTAGAGAACAGCTTCGGTGAGCAGTAATAGGAGTGGACAGAGAGCCGCGGAATCAGTCATGACTGCAGCATCCCGAGCTGCATCAGGACAGAAGTCAGTGTGTCGACATGTCAGGCTGAAAAAGACAAAGAGCCTTAGTGTCAGTAGTTTTTTTTTTTTTTGGAGCTGGCGAGAGAGACAGAGAGGACAGAAAAAAAAGCCAGTAAAAGTGTTTACTCTTCCAGCTACTCCTCAGTCATTCTGTTGTTTTTTTCTTTCCTTGAAGGTTGTTTTTTTTTCCGTTTCCTTTTATCAATGAGGAGATTACTCTTGATGGAAGGCTGCAGCATTCAGAGTGTCTAAAAATGTTGAAATCAAAAACAAACTTTGATGTTTTAGTGCACATGTAGAAGAGTGCTTGATGAAAGCTGCAAAACAAGAAGTAAATCAGATTGATAAACAAGAGAGCGTTCGGTGGATTCAGTGGATTGCACCATCAATACGGCGCAATTTGGAAATGCATTTTTAGTTATACAGAATTCCTCTATTTTTAAACAGTCTTTTTGATCTGCGTCAAACTAGTAATAATCAGCTACAAGTTTTCTTTCATTAAATTTCTTGTAATTTGTTGCCAATGAAGTTCCAAATTTGAATTGTCAACACATCCATGGTCTTTGTTTGCTGAACCGGGTCAATAGAATCAATCTATCATGTTATTTTAAGTGCAGAATCACCATCCAGCCTGGTCCAAATACTTGACAGAGACTCACAGCCGCGTCACTGTCTGATGACGTCAGAACCTTGGTAACTCTCTGCATACACTGATGTGACCGAATGATGAACTAATATAAAAAATAACAGTTAAATTGAGGCACTATTGATGTTATGCCAGACCTGCCTTGGTTTTCTGATGTTTTCTGTCATTTCTACTGCACTGCATTGTGGGATATTTGTGTCTGTGTCCAGTGCTTACTCTAATATGTTTTCAGGTAGTATGCAGGTGGCAAACTACTACTTTCATAATACGATTTTGGACGTACTAAGAAACTAAATAGCATTTGAGTGTGGTAATTTTGGAAGCTACGGATGGATGGATGGATGGATGGATGGATGGATGGATGGATGGATGGATGGATGGATGGATGGATGGATGGATGGATGGATAGATGGATTGAACCTTTTGTTTGTGAGGGGATCAGTGTGTTGTTTCTTCTTTCAAACTTTCTGACCCTTAAATCATTCTTGGACCCACATCAACTAATAACTTGTTTCTTTGGCATCTTTTCAGGTTATTTTCAGGCACCCTAAATGACAGTGAATCAATCAATAAAAAAAACACGAGCTCCTCGGTGGAAGTAACAAATAAGTAAAAGAATGAATGAGCATCTATCTTAATGCCGTGTCCACATCTCGTATGTGGTTGCAGGGTTAAGTGTTTGCCGGGCCGTGTTCCAGGCAGCTGATGCCCGTGTCTTCCTGCTGTGCTGTTAGCAACCTCCGAAGAAAACAAAACGCAGAGCGCTGGGTGTGTGTGACATCCTCCCTCCCATCCTTATTGTCACCTCAGCAGTGGCTGGCATCAACCTCTTCCCACCCTGCACAGACTGGATGCCTTCCAGTCTTCCCTTCAACCCAATCATCTTCCCATTTTCAACGGGACAACAACAGCTCAAAGAAATTGTATATAAACAGTCAAAACATCGCAGGGACGTCGGAGGCACTTCCTCAGAACCAATTGATCATGCTTCTAAAATTTGTTTCTGTGCTCCCAGGGTTCCATCCACCTCACTTTGAATTATACTTCCTTGTTTACCCTGTTCTGCACATAAGAGAAGAAAAACAGCTCCGAGCAAAAGGAGGGTATAATGGAGCAGCGGGAGCCCCGGGCGGTGTCATGTATGTATCCTGGTAATTCAAAGATAGCGCCGGCTGCAGAGCGGATAAATGGCGTGAAAACGAGCTCTGTGATTTGTGTGTGCTGGTTGCAGAAAGTTTCAGAGACGATGAGAATCGTGGAGCCCTTTTACATTTTGAAGTCTTTTTGCCTAAATATTACAAATCATACATGCTTGGAGTATCAACGGAGGGGACCATCGAACTCTGTTAACATTCACTTTTACCCAATTAATGTCTCATTAATTGACTTTGAAGTTGAAGAAAAAAGTTCCAACTTTTCATTGCAGCAGTACAAGTGTGGAACTTTACACATATTGGTATTGAACCGTTCAGCTGAGGTTCTCACCAGTTGCAGCAACAGCGAATGAGCAATGCATGAGCCCTGTTGCACTCCATGTAGCACAATCTTTCTTTCTCATTGACGACGTGAATAATTGTCTTTCGCTCTACAATGTCTATAAATCAAACTTTCTTTTTGAAACCATTTTGACACAGCGCTACCAAACCGAGTATTACCTGCAACAATGGAACATCTGTTGATGTGCTCTCCAGATGGAAGCTTGATAGTTTGGGGAATCATGAGGAGAAATCGCTTCTGTTAAAAGATGACCTGCAGACTTGTGGACTTCAGATATTCATAGCCACGCACCTTCCAGCATGACCTTGTGTCCTTGTACCACTCTTTACCCAACGGCTTCACCTATTTATCTTTCTTATGGTCGCTCCATTTTTGTATTCCCGCCTCGTAATCAACTCTTTGTCATCCCTCTGTCTCTGTGTGCCGCTCTCTTTCTTTACCTGCACACCTTGCGTCCTCCTGAGTTCATTGTTGAAATTCTCCCGTATGCTCCTCTCTGTCGGAGCAGGTGGTAAACCACAGGTGGAGCCCACACCTCCACCAGGACTGGCGTCCATCCTACACATTGAAATTCATGCGACCACCGGGCTCACGGAGCGGGAGGACGTGGACGATCACACAGTTTTACTTAGTGACCTTATAGTCGCCTCGAAGCAGGTCAGATATCCATCTTAAACTTGTGTGCATACAGACATTCATCCCGCTCATGTTTCACTTCATCTGTTTTAAGACTGGATTAGAATTGCAGTACAGCAATTCCACTCATCACATTTTGCCACTTAAGCCACGTATTGAAGACGTGGGATGATATACACAACATAATGGGGCTGTCCTGAAGAAACGCGTGACGGCAGTAAGTGAATTTCTGTGTTTTATTCATGCGAAAACAAATTATGAAAATAATTATACCAGCTCCCAAGGATATCAGTGGCATTTAGAGTACATTGTGTTGGTAATTCTGTTGGTAATATATCCTATTATACTTCTAATTTAACAGTCTGTAATGCAGATGGAAATAAATTCTTTTCAGATGCCGACTGTGTGAGTCTGCGTGCTAATCATGGTGGATGTAATTTAGCAAGCATCCACCCAAAGGCCTCAGTGACTTTCAGTGTGTGCTGGACAGCTCTCTGGCTGTTTACAGTTCATTTTAGTAAAACCGGATACGAACGAGCAAATTGCTGATATGCAAATATCCGTCACTTTTATTTTTTAAAAGGGTCCCGCTGAACACGGATCGCATCCCTCCGAACTGAAGGAGCTGTATGTGAGTGCTATCTGGATGCACTTCATCAGGGGAATTATGTTGAGGGGGTGGGAGATAGTGTCAGGACTGCAAAGCTTGGTAAATGGATGAAAGAACCCCTAAGCTGAGGATGGGCTGAGATAAAACTAGAGAGTGGGGGGGGTGACAGGAATAGAAAAGAGACAACTCCACTCCTGGCCAGTCACCTCCTGCATCTCCATGATCGTAACTGCGATGTAAACTTCCATATCTCGTTGTCTTTCAGCCACTTACCAAGCCAAATGTTCTGCAAAGGTACACTTAACATGAGCCCATTGTGTGCTTTTATCTTAGCTGCACTTGAGCACACGGCGGCCATCTCTTGAATAATTCTATTTGTTCTGGTTTTGAAGGCGGTGCCTTTTTTTTTTCTTCTTTCTCTCCTTTGGGAAGACATAAACGTCTGCCCTTGGTGTGACACTGTTTTGAAAGATGTGTTTATACCACCAAACCTGGTGTCTGAGCGGTAATTGGGATTTGTTTTCACCTCGGTAGAAAATGATGACTTTAAATACAATGTTGTATTTTTTTCCAAAACCTGGTGGTGATCCGGACGCCCTCGTCCACCTGCAGACGTCTACTGTGTGAATCAGGTCTCTTCTGTTGTCATGTCACATACTTGATGCTGTTCAATGGCGTCATCAGTCATGTTTGGAAGAGGTAATTCTGTGCTGCCAATCAGGCTCAATGAATATGCACAAACAGATTTTATTTGCTGATTAATAGGTTTTACGAAACTCCTACGTTTTGTTTTTCCTTCCAAACACTCTGACGCCTGAGGTTTTATCCACAAGTAAAATCATGTCTGTCATTTCCTGCTGACTTTAACATTATTTAAATGTTGCTTCCCCATTGAATGTAAAATTGTGTTGTAATATCAACCCGTCAGTATTAACCAGATACGTCTCGCTCTGTTCTGTTTGCAGAAAAAAACACCTATGATGCCTCCGGCGCCTCGTCTTTACCGAGCGACCCCACGGTCACAGCTGCTCCTGCTCATCCACTGGCTGACCTGTCGGTGGCGGAGGAGGTGCCTTTTTCAGTAGTGTACTCAGATGGTGACGGAGAAGGTTTATCTGGCCGGCCTGCCTTTTCGTCTGTCTTAACCGTTGTGGTAGGAACTGTCAAACATCCGGTGAGCCTTGCTCATAGTAGAACCTCACCAACTATTACCAGGGATGAGACCTACACCACCCAATGGCCTTCACACAGTCCCAGCCAGGGCTCTTTGTTGTCTGTGGAAGCCAATAAACGCCTCCCGGAAAGCTCAGGTCAGACTTCCCGCATGTCTCACCCACACATCACAACACCTCTGGCTTCTACCATGCCGTCAACTGTTCCTGGGACATCGCATTTGTCATTGATGGACGGAAACAGAAATGTCTCATCGCTTTCATCATCGTCACTGTCTTCATTAGCTCCATCCACTTCCTCTCTGTTACCGAGTATACTGTCTGTGTTTCCTCCACCATCTTCCACCCAGCGGACTAGCAAACCTCTATCATCCCAAGGTCAAAGGACGCTGCGCAGCTTTGTTTCTCAGACAGAAACAGTAACATCAGCGCCAGCTATGTCCCTGGGTTTGACGGAAAGTCCAAGAATGGCACAATCCTCTGCTCATTTAGTGGTTAATCCACCGGCTGCGTCACAGGGACCACAGAGCGCTGCAACTGCACCGTCTCGCTTTCATGAAATAGTCGCAAGCGAAACCAGCGATGAGAAGACCGATACGGTGCATAAACAGGATCAAATCAATGGAGTGAGTGGAACACAGATAAGTCGTGCAAGCACGAAAGTGATCGATACACCAGCGAATAGCACACATTCATCACACTTTCTTACCAGCAGTGGACACGTTCTTTTAAAGAATGCACACAGAGCCACTCAAGCCCATAATCCAGGTATGAACTCAGATTCGGCCAATAATCGTCAAAGGAGCACCTCATTTGCCTCCAATCAAGAGAGTCAGGCTGTTCAAAGGCAGCAGGGAGCTTCACGAAATCCAACATCAGCACCGCTGTCGACCCATCCTGAAGGCTATTCAGTTTCTAGTCATGTCACAGAGCACATGCTGAATCCGATAGCAGCCGCTGGAAAGGAAGACAAGAGGGTGGTTGGCAACCAGACCAGAGCTGCAAACACGTCACCTCCCCATTCTACATCATCATCATCATCATCATCGATGATGTTTAGAACCACAAGAATCTTTTTCACAGTTTCCTCCGAGGTTAAACCAGGTGAAACTTCCCCCTCTGACACTGCAATCAAGAAACTAACACCAAGAGGCTCTGGCATGGTGTCCTCCGAGCATGCATCCAATCCCGGTCATTTAACGACGGCAGCGGGGCTCAGTAGCCCCAGAGTTCCTGCCATAAATATAAATTACAGCCGGGGTGGGATATCAGGAGCAGAGCTTCAATCCATTTCATCTCAAACTCAGCCGAATGTCTTACTTTCACTCACGTCGCCGACGCCTGATTCCAACGCTGGTTCAATTCTTAGTTTGAGTACCAGAACGGGAACAACCTCCTCCATGTCAGAGTCACTTCAATCGCAAAGTAATACAGACATAGATGGGCAGGAATTTGTAGCACAACCAAGGTCTTCCAAGAACAGAACTCAGGAGCACGGAGGTTGGACGACACCAAAAACGATCTTTTCCTCCGGCGGTAGGACAAACTTTCTTTCTGGTTCAGCGTTGCCGGTTGAGTTTGCAAAGGATATGACCTATAAAACCACGTATGAAAGTCTTTCACACGCCACTCGGCCTACATTCGTACTGCCCTTGTTTCTCAGCCATGGCCGAGGCCAAAACAACACTGGTGAAGGAGCTGGCCTGTCCGTCAACAGCGAGGTTCCTTTCTCAGATCAACCGAAAGCCTCTTTATTAATATCAAGACCTTATCAGACAAGATCGCGCACATTTTATACAACGTCTGGTCTAACTCTACCACCCAACAAATCTGACATAATAGCCACGTCTTCAGCTGAAGTCTCTGCTCATATCATAAAACCAGCGACAGCAACTCTCAATGTCGATAACAGAAACACACCAACAGTCATCAATGATCACAGGACACCTTTCTTTGATGGACAGGAGTCGACACCGTTCAGAGATGCAGAGTTCTATAAGAAGGTCGTTCCATCAGGGCAATTTACATCTTTCATGACTACAAAAGAAGTTTTCATGTCAAATAACAGTTCACAAGGTTCCGGCAAAGGATCATCCGCTCTTAAAAGTCTTTCCAGTAGAGACGACGTGGACCGTTACCAGCAGCCTTCTCCTTCCTCTTGGCCAGAAACACAGAGAACAAACTATTTTACTCACTCACAGGGACCAATCACCAGTATGAGGGAGGATAAATCAAATTTTTATTTAGAAGGACAAGCAGCCGTGCCCTCCGGCTCTCCCTCTGCCGCGGCTACTTCATCCAGCGATGGGCAGAATAGCACCGAGAAACACAGTGCTATTTACGGCTTTGGCACGAAACTAATGGCACCGTACACAAAGTGGACAGCCACCAAGCCCGGGCCTTTTCAAGGCAGCGCTTTTGAATTAGAAGCTACATCTACTGGCTTTGATAGGGAACATTCAAATTTACGAGCAGATGGACCATCGCATGAAAATCCAAAGCTGAAAGATGGGCAACAGCGTAACGCGCATATGTTGAATTCAACTGATCCAATCGCAGTCGCCAGTGATCCACATTCGTTACATCCATCGGAGCTGGAATACACGTCTTTCACATACATTAAAAGCTCATCAGAATCTAAAAGTCAGACTTCTTTCCCAGTTAATCTCAGATCTGCTCGAGCTGCCAGGATGTCACCAGAAACCAGGACGCACACACCTGCTTTCACAGCTTCGGGTTCGGGTGTTCTTCTGCGCCTCTCACATACAACTAACAACACTTCGTCTTTACAAGCTTCTGCTTTGGTTTATACAAACAAGCGAAGCCCCACTCAGGCAGATGTTGACTCTGTATCGGATACGGCTGTCACACTCGCAAAAAGTCCACTGAGTTTTTTTTCTGATACTGACAACATTGACACGACAATTAACGGAAAACTGAAGGCTTTAATCTCACCAACTGAGCTGATGAGACCCTCTTCTTCTACTCCCGCATCATCTTCAGAGACTTCACCGCTGTCAATCAGGGGTATCATGGCTTCTCGTTTGTCCTCCATTACTATGAAACCCACCAGTTTGCTGTCTTCTAGATCATCATCATTGCTGTCTGCATCATCATTGTCATCATCAAACCCAGCATCATTATCTGTGTCTTTAAACGCTGACCCACCCGTGTCGACCCATCTGACCCCGTCTAGAGAGTCCGGTCGATCACAGGAAGTGACAACAACGTTTTCTGTTCTTGCAGCGGTGGAGAGGGATGAGTCAACTGTTACATCCAGAATGGTTGCGACTACATTTCCCAAAGAAAAAGAGGCCAGTGTAGCCCCCTCTCAATCAGCCGGAAGTACTCATTCTGCCGGGCCCTCTGAGAGGCCATCTCAGGTATCACCTCTGACCCCTCAACAGGACACCACAACAGCCTGGGTGAAGCTTACCGCAACAACTGTAGCTTCAACCACCAAAATTGAAATCCCCAACGCTACCATGCCTTCCCTGAGAGACTCGTCCGGAACCACGCGGTCGACCACCATGCAACAGCCTACGACGTTCTCTCGGAAAGCAACGACCACCATAACCTTCAGGGCTCAAACTAGCAGGCGAACATTCACGCCGCCCGTCCCGAGGACAAGAGGGGCCACCACCATCTTCATCTCCCCGTTCACCACCACCACTGAAGCTCCGCCGCAGCAGTGCAACATAACAGAGAGAATGTGGGTGAGAACAGGTAAATATACAACGTTATATTATATGAAACGCCACAGCTGACACCATCATGTACTGTGTGTCTGCAGGAAACTGCAAAAGTATTAGAAATATGCATGTTTTTTTTAATTAAGATCCATGTGACTTTTCCTGCAATTAACACTGCATGTTAACCAGCAGTCACCTCCAAGATAAAAACACCTCATACAACTGCTTCTCACTTGCGGGGAATCTCTTCTCAAGTTTACTCGGGTTTGTTCAGAAAGTTGCTCGATATTACTTTGCTGTTTGGCATGACTGGATGTGCATCACAGTAAGCTTCCGGAGGGAGTTCCACTCACGATCTGCTAGTTTTTGTTTAATCCTGATGACAGATGAGCTCTTGCGGAGCACAATCCTCCACCGAGGCCCGTGTAAAGATTTTATTTTTATTTCGCTATGTTCAATGGATGTTCCCCTAAATGTAACGGGCTCTTCCTCGGCCCCTCCGACAAGTTTGTTAAAAATCAGCCAGGGAGTTTTGGTGTAATCCTGCAAACAGATGGACAGATATACGTCGTTATAACATCCCCTGGCAGAGGTAATTCGATTTTCCCGTGGAATGTTTGGAACTGTTGACATGCTTTGTCTCTGCTTCTCTGTTTCACCGTGTTCCGGCCTGTCCTTTCTCTCTCTATATCTTTCAAAGTTGTCTCCATCTACGTGAGGAGGAACAGACTGGACAGCATCCAGAGGCAGAATCTACGCAGGGGACTAAGTCAAGGCCTCCGAAAAGCTCTGAATGATAGTTCAGCCCAGGCACAGGTCAGATTATTAGTCGCTGCTGTTTACATACAATTCACACAGTCGTTTTAAACTGCTGGATAAATTGACATGATGCATTTGCAAGATTTCAAATGCATCATGTTGAGGATTGACAGCCACCTTTCCTCACAGACTCCAACTGCTGAATAATCCAGCAATCCTCCGAAACTAGTCAACACTTTCTAACGATTGCCTCACCACAAATCCGGATGTTTATTGGCGTGGAGTGAATCGGACGCATAATTCAAGGGCCCTCATGTAGGCTATGTGAGAAGAGCTGAGGACTAATATAGAAATTGGGTTGACTGAATGTGTCCCAGAAGGCAGCGGAGGATGTCACATATTTCAGAAGCTGCACCAACATTAAAACAAATGTAGACGAGGACTGTAGCGGGGCTGTGACAGCGACCAGAACATTTGTGGGGATGAGCTATAATTCACCAAAAAGGAACATTCGTCCGTTGAATCGTTGGTTAGACAACAAACAATAATGAGATCCGGTCTATCCAGTTCCTACTGGGCCCAAACCTCTCTCTCTCTCCCTCTAATACCTCGGAGTGACTCTGTATCAGGAGAATCCCTCGGCTGGGAGAAGCTACTATAAAATGCAGTGAGAATTGAAATTACAATGCATGCGAGAGCCTGTGGGAGAAAGAAAGAATTCTTAGGGGAATGTTGTTGGCTAGTTTGTATACAGGATCATAGACGTAACGTATAGATGCTGCAGCGGCTGCTTCGGCCCGTTGCTGCAATATGTCAGAGTTGCCGCCCATAGTGGGAAAGACTGGCATGTAAACAAAAACAAGAGAGAAGAGCGGAGTTTTCTCATTGCTCAAACACTTCTGCACGGGGTGGAAAAAAGTTTAGGATATAATCACTGTTGGACTCTCAAGAGAAGAGTGTGTATAAAAGTCAGGATTACCTGAGTGAAACTGGTGGAAAAACCTTTTATCGTTTAATCCATCATTAATCCTGGAATATAAATTCAATTCTTCAAATCAGATAAGAAATGTAGATTTTTAACCAGAAAAAAAAACACAGTTCGATTATCTACTTGTATTTGTTACAGGTCAGTCTTGTTAGATGCTGACATACAGTCTGATCCAATGTAAACGCCAACGTCCAGCCTCTTCCAACTATTCTAACTCCATCAGGGCCCCTCGGCGTGTGATATCAGTGCAGTCGTCACCCTTCGGCGTCCAGATGAGACGCGGTGGGCTGCCCATTATCTCCCATGTAAATCAGCGTTTTGATCTCTACCTCGCCGACATGAAACATTTTCTCTCCTCCGCGTCTCGTGAGGGTAAAAGTGCCTTTAGAGTGCTGCAATATTAATTTCGAGCAAGTGTTAAGTTAATCTATTTGTGTGTGTTTACATGTATCTATCTGCAATCCAGTGGACGGTCCGTGCGTGTTTGTATTTCTCAACGTGGTATCCAATAATTGAGATTGAGACCTGTGTATTTGTCCTGCCTGTGTGAAGGTCAAAGCTCTCACATGTGCTGCCTCTCTCTCTCTCTCTCTCTCTCTCTCTCTCTCTCTGGTCTCTCATGGTGCCTTGTTTCACTGCACTCCCATCACCCATTTCAACATTGCTTGAGTTCCTTTTAGTAGCAGTGTGCTCTCTCATCCAATAGGAAGCAGGCTGTTGGCAAGGGAAATTGCCTATGTTTAATTATAGGTTATGAAAGGTTGGGAGGAGAGCAACGTGCCGTTGCTAAAATGATGATGAGGGATAGAATTCAGCCGTGATATGAAATATGACTTATTTTCTTTGTATACACAGAACTTTCTGAACGCCAAAATAAGTGGGTTAAGCCGTTCCAAGTCTTTAATTGTCTTTGGGATCAAGGTAGTTGGTGTGTTATCAATCTCTGGTTGCAGTCCCTTAATGCCACCTTCACATGGGCGAAGCCTGAGAGGATGAAGTGACAATAAAGGGCTCTTTTCATAGAGCTCGTAACAAGGCAGGATTGTGAGGAGGCAAAGTTGTGACTCTCAGCTTACGCAGACTATAGACTTTCAGTGTTTTGCCCAGTGGAGCCCCTTGTCAACACGGTTTCCAGATGGGTTTTAGATAACAAACATGAATGGTGTCACCTCGCTCTCGCTCGCGCGTAGTTTTGCAGCACCTGTCATCGTCACCGCTTCGGATTCCACACAGGAACAGTTCACCGAAAAGTCAAAGGTACAATCACACAAGTATTTGCAAGTGTGATGACATGCAGTTACCAAACACAGATCTTCCCCATGCGTTCTTGCTGTGAGGATGATACCTTGCCTCTTGGGGTGGAGCTGAAGACACTTACCCTTTGTCACACAGTCCTTATTTACCAGTCTCTGCCACGCGTTGCTCATCTTTAGTCTCCTCTCGCTTCCTGAGCAGCACTTCATCCCTTGTTCCCAGCTATTAACTGTATTCCTTTCTGTTCTTTCAGCTCACATTAGCGAGGAGTTGCAATAGTGAGCTGCAGGAATCCATCACAATTCAATAACTTGTCACTCAGCACGTTGACTAATAGGAATTAGGGTTGACGTAGTATTAGGAACAATTAAGTCACAGCGTATTAGTTGCTGCAAACAGCACTCACAAACATATTGAATAACTCTAAACCCCCCTTGATTATTAAAATCTTCTTTCCTCCAGTTGACTGTTTGAGCTTCAACGTGCAGAGTTTGACACTAGCAGGCTGATTTCATATTCATGGCTGCATGTTTACATTTCCTCTTGTCCTTAATATTTCATTATATCGAGTTGTTCTGTGAACTCGATCCTCCGATTGGTTTCCCTCTCTTTGTTCCACTTGCTCCTACATGTTTGCGGGGAAGCACTTCGGATTGCCTTGTGTAGGATGAGGGCCTATATAAATAAACCGTCCTCGCCCTTGCCTACTTAACAGCTTGTGAAATGAAACATATTTGCATACCGAGTATTTCGTCTTAAAACATTTGGAGTGGGACGAATGACTGCAGGGTATGATTATACTGCATTAGTTGAATCTATAGATGTACTTAATACATTGGCCAGTGTTTGAGTGGGGTTCTACTTAAAATGATTTACTTTATCTTGAATAATATCTTAATGGGCTGAAAGAGGGAAAATACAACACATTCAATTCTTGTTTTTCCCTTCACCGTCTCAGGTGGAGACTGTCTTTGGTTCTCCTAACATGACGGTGGCTTATCATGTGACCGGAGTGGACATGGTTTACCCCCCCTCCGTGGTGATTAATGGCTTGGACTCCTATGGTCGTGATAAGCTGATTGCCGACCTGCGACAGTACCTCCCCATGGTAACAGCCCTGCCCCTCCCAGTTGCAGTCTGGAGAGCCAGCCCAGCCATTGGCTTCCAGCTGAAAACAGGTCAGGATGAAGGAAGATATAAGACTTTATTTGTTCCTGCTGTGTTTGTACATTGGAGCATGACCATCGAAATTAAGTTTGTGAAGAGAAAAATCAATCTTGATTCCCCACAAAAGAGAAAAAGGACAATCAGAACTTGAGTTAGATTATAAATCAGAATTTTTTAAATTCAATTAAAGGTAAGATGGATTCGCCAGTGCGCAGTTTTTCGTGAGCTGATCTTATTTCGCTCTTCCAGTTCTGCAGTTTGTGGGATCAAGTGATGACCCGCGCTCCTGTCGGTTTTCTCAAATGATGGAACAGAGGCTTGAGAAGGTGTTTTCTGAAGCGCAGGCCAAAGCGCTCAACACCAACAGCAGACTCTCTGTTCAGGTACTGTGAGGAAGCCGTGTCCCTTCTCACCTTCCCCTTCCTGTGTTTGAATCTTCAGTGTCGCATTCGTTGTCATTGTGAGAGGTTTCACAGATGAACTTAAAGACTACTGCTGTTACACATCAACATTACCATGTAGTTTTGAGTAATTCTGCAGCTACAAGAAATAAGCAAACTGCATTAATTGCGCTAAATTGTCCCGTAGAGTACGAGACATTTGGTTTTTAAATAAGAGCGTCTACTCGCTTGCAAATTATTCATGTGTAGGGAGCCAATGTTTGTCTTAATGTTAATGAGCTGCCACATAAAACTGCATCATATATTTAAGCCAATATGACGGTAAGGTTTTGGACGAAGACAAATTATATTTTGATGATGTCATATTTTCTCCACTATTTAATGCCTTGCCAATCTCTCAGCCATTGGGCTTCGTGAGGATTTTCATCCGGATGTTTGTCATCTCTGTTATTTATTCTGCACAAGTAATGCAGATCTTTTAGATTTGCATAACAAAGTAATACAATCTCAAGTAATTCATGTGACTATACTGACTGTATATTCTTCTGGGCTCTCACCCAGATGCTGAGTGTCTCCCAGTCCGCAGGCTCTCCTGCTGTGTCATTGGTCTACTCGGTGAAGAATAGGACCGTCTTCCTCAACGGCACCACTGCCTCAAACCTCCTTGGTCAGCTGTCGGCTGAGCTGGTGGGCTACTTCCTCTTCTATCCGCCACTTGTCATCGCTGAGCGTAAGTCACAATTTTCACCCTGAAAAAACATCCGTGTTTCCGAAGTTATCCAACAGTCATATAAGGAAGTTGTTCTTCTTTTCTAGAAATACAAATGAGTTAAAAGGAGTGCTGCAAAGCCTTGTTTTATCCCCACATGTCTACAAGAACTTCAATGCTGGTCTTTAATTTACATTTCTAGACCTTTAGACAAAGGAAATCGATTCACTGACTTACTTTGCAGGTGGAAGACGGATCCTGTCCTACATTGGAAACCGTAGTTGATTTAATTTAGTGAAGAAGGTTGTTTTCTGAGCACTCAGTGTGAAGAGAACCAAGAGAACTCAGGAATTCAAACGCTATGTGAGTTTATCTGTAGTTCGATTTTTGTGGCATTTTTTTTTAACGATCAGATCATTAGATGGTTGATGCTGCGACACAACTAAACCAGGATTGTAATCTCAGCCTGTTTTTTGCGTCTGCGTTCAAGCAGCCCAATGTTTTTACAGTTATAGGCTAACAAATTAATTTCCCCGGCATTGATGAACACAGTTTGTTTATATTCTGATATGCTCGGCTATCCAACAATTCTGTGTTGAATTGTTTTCTAAAGTGAGGGATGAGTTGAGGGGTGGCAATCTGCATATTCATCAGCAGATGCAACTAGATCCAACGAATTGGTCCCTTAAAAAAAAAATAAAAAATGATGCCAAGCTGTGCGAAGAAAGTCAAGAAGCAGTAGAATCTTAAATCCATGCTTGAATCTCAAACTGCTTTGATCCCGAAGAACTTAAAAGTTGACATGGAGTCAGTTCAAAAATCCTCAAGACGGGACTCTAACCGCACAATCCACATAGGTCATTAACTATGTCTATTTGACTATTAGATATCAAAAACTGATCGACCGTCATGTAGCTCATTCTTCTTCTACCATTAGTCACTAGTGCACCACGCTTGCAGGACCTGAATGTGAAACATAAAGTGGTAATCATTTGGTCCATTTCAACCACCTGGTACCCATGACACAGATTTACCTACCTTATGAGATGATGTGGAACGTATCATATGTTCAATCCCGTATTCAGAAGATGGATCTCTGAAGGACATGCGGAGGAGCCTTCAGAATGTTAGAGTGAAAGCTGTTGAAGATGGCATGAAGCATCAGTGTAACCGGGCAGCTGATAGATGGCTGCATTGGTTTACACAGAACATAAATCAAGAGGAATAAGATCTCTGCTAGTGAGCTTTAATGTCTCTGATAGAATTACATTAGAATGGGAAGTTACCCACAATCAGTGTGAAGGTAGGGGGACTCTGAGAGGGTAGAAAGGGACCCGCAGGAGAACACGGTAAGACATGAGTGTAAATTGAGGCCTGACGGAGTGTGTGGAAGTGCTTTTGTTCTGTATGTTCTGTACCCCGGCCATTAGTGATTTCACCCCTGTTCGCAGGAGGTGTGAGCATATGCTGGAGGTGGCTGCCTCCTCACTTCAAAGCCAATTATTGCAGTAAATAATTAACAGTTGGGGATTCTCCTACCATCTCTGGCTCTGCTCTGACAGAAAAGGTCCAGGATCTCACTCCACTCCGCAGTGCCTGATTGTAGTACCCAGTACACCGTCGGTCTTGTGGTGTTTATGTTGGCCGGACTTTCTGCTTTTAGCTCCTCGTTTTCTCTCAGGTGGAATGTGAGAGGGGCTGTTTTTCAGAATTACTATTTTAGGCCATGACAATCTTTGACATCTACAATAGGAGATTTAGCTTTTTGTCCAAACCCACAACAGCGGAGCCTGATTAAAGGTGTAGTACGCGATTATAACCGAACACACTTTACCTCCTCACAGTCTGCTAGCTGTCCGTTCTGTGTAGGCGCTGAACAAACATCCAGTATTCATGTCTCAGCCCGGCCTCGATGAATGAGAAGCATACAAGTTCCAGCAATCAACAGCAGGGGGCGTTCGTGCTCATGCACTCGGGGGCTGGGCTTGTGCATAAACACTAAAAGTGTTTTTGTTTGGCTGTTCAAATATCACCAAGGTTTCTGCCAGATCAGTGACGATACCTCGAGCATTCCACACCTTTCACTGACAGCCTTGCAGTCTTATCCATTAACAATGCTAAAGCCCGCGCTGTTCGACAAACCGTCTTCTCCCCACCGCACCGCTCCTCTGTGGTCTCCGCTGTCACGCCTGAGTGTACACAAGTCTGCTTTCACAGCCCAGTGATGCATCGCTCCCCCGAACACCTGAAGAACAAATGCCTTGCGAGCAGAAGCACCGCCCGCTGGAGCGATCGTTGGAGCAGTTGCTGCAGTAAAAATAGAATAACTGTATTGCTCATATCTATAGATTTCCTCGCTTTCGTCTTGATTGTAGACAACTAAATAAAAAGTGAGTGGACTGACCCTTTATTCACACACGGCTTTAAGTCTTTCAATGTCAACAAGAACCAGTAGAAGCTTCATAGAAACACGTTCAGTGTGGGAAGATGAATCTGTGATTTGCAGCGAAAAATCAACATTTGGTGTTTTTATGTGGAATTCTACCTTCTTTTTTTAAGAAATAAATTTGGATATGATCAGTTATGTTGTGAAAGGGGGAGTTAAATTTGACCTTAGAATCTTAATATCGTAGAGAAACTCAGACCAGACTAAATCATGAATATAGTGTCGTTCATAAAGACGAATGCTTCGATGCTTCAGTGAAATTAACAACTGATTGTCTTTATGTCCTCGCAGCACTGGAGTATCACAATCTGAACACCTCCATTGGTACCAGAGACTTCTGGGTTATCACAGGTAAAGATTCTGCTTTGTTCTGTGCTTTGAGCCCGTTCCCTTTCCCAGGTGATCAAACACTGACACGTTGTCTCGGCCTTCAGCGCCTGATACCGATGTACAAGGCAGCGTTTCTCGTTAGGTCATTATGACATTTTTTTTTTACTGAATACTAAAAAATTTCTTTTGGGGGTATTTTATTTGGGAAAGTGCGTGCTGAATAATGAACGGAATGCGTACATTTCTAAGATACTGTGACAGCATACTCTGAAAGGTTGTTTTCTTTCTTTGCTTCTGAATCCACAGTCAGTTTTGCATCTTTTGTCGAACCGTATTAAAAAGAAAACAAACAGCTTTGGACCTAAATACTAAGAATGTCTCATAGTTTAGTTGTGATACTAACTTAGGAGTGAATTCTGCGTCGGCTGTTGTGAGTAATTGCTCCGCTGGCTTTATGAATTCTCAATCAATATATCTTTCACAGTGTTCAAGGTCACACACAATGCTGTGTGATGAATTGGCCTTTCGGATCAGCCTGTGAGGCTCTTAACCCTGCACTTCCTGTGATGAGAAGCCGAGTCAGTTCAAGGTCATCTCCTTGATAATGGGATTCACTCACAGTGAACAAGATGTACAACTACAAATATTGCTACGTGATGCCACAGTCTAAAGCCATTACTGATCAGTCGGATACAGAAAGTCTTCAAAGCAAACTTAAAAGAAGCTGGACTTCTACTGGAAAATAAAAACCTTCAAGATGCCTTATTTCCACACACATACATACTTCTAACTTTATCTCGTCCTCTTGTTTCTCTCTCCTTTCCCCTTTTAACAACCACTATGTCTACATTTGCAGTGATCCAGGATGTGGATAACGCCAGCCTGGAGGGACAGTACCAAAGCTTTGCCAGTCTAATGGAGCAGCGGCTTGCAGAGTTGTTTGTGCTGGCAGGCCAGCAGGGCACTCGCTTCAGACGAGCCACCACTGTAGGCAGCTACACTGTCCAGGTGAGGAAACGGGCAGAGCAGTTCCTCTGTTCGAATTAGCAGTCTGGGACGGTGACTCATTATTTATTGTTGTTCTGATGTTTTGCCTGTATGACATGACTTGTGCATACTAATCAAATGTCTACTGAAAGCAGTAATCTAGTACGTGTTTG
Source organism: Macroramphosus scolopax (assembly GCA_901007825.1). NCBI lineage: Eukaryota > Metazoa > Chordata > Actinopteri > Syngnathiformes > Centriscidae > Macroramphosus > Macroramphosus scolopax. The sequence continues at coordinate 65,242 of CAAKHC010002403.1, forward strand.
GCCCTAATTCGTGAGATGTATACTTTGATGCCGACTTATGCTTACACATGCTTGATTACTTGTGGTCAGCCCCTGACAATGAGGGACGTTCTCAGCTCATCGTTTGCTAATTGCTCATCAAAAGCAGCCAGGGGTGATTCATTAAATAAATACTCTCTGCTGTCTACGGTCCTCTCATGAGACTCCATCCTTTAGTTCAAGGTTTTTTCTTGTGTTTTTCTCACTTCATTACAACGAAGCAGCCGTTCAGTGTTGAGTGGGCTGTAGTTTAGGAAAACATCCTGTATGTCCTCCTTTATTTTTTGTCCTCCGCTCAGATGGTGAGCATCCGTAGGGTGTCGGGGTCGAAGAGTCCAGCAGAGATGACTTACTACATCCAGCACAATGGTTTTCCTTTACCGGGCACGTCGGCTGCTAAGGTCCTTAACACAGTGGATTCTCAAACCATGGCGCTCACCCTGGGCTACTTTGTTCAGCTGCAAGCAGAACGTAAGCATCCCTATAGCATTTGACAAGTCGTTAAATAGACAAAACATAGACAGCCAGACAGAGAAATCAAAACACATGACTGAGTTCAGAAAGAGGAGCCGGTGCTGGGCTGTGGGGAACAGAAGGAAAGGTTGAGGAGGCTCTTTCCTCTGTAATGTCTCTGAAATGCTCCCGGCAGGACATTGCTTGTTACGGCTGCAGTGCTGTGCACCGCTCAGAGAAGAGGGGAGAGGGTGAGACAGAGTCAGTCAAGGGGGAGCGAGACAGAGAGACAGAGAGACAGAGAGAGAGAGAGAGAGAGAGAGAGAGAGAGAGAGAGAGAGAGAGAGAGAGAGTGCATGCTGCATTGTCTCATAGATTATTGCCTCCAATAGCTGAATCAGACACGCCATAAACTGAGCTGTATGCAGTGTTATTCAACGTCGGTGTGACACACGCATCTGTATGTTTGAGCAAGAAAAAATACTTTTGTTTTATATCTACAATGTACCAGTCAATTAACAAACTGTCAATTACTCAATTTAGCATCCTGGATGTACTTTAATAAAGTGATGATGGTGGAAAAAAAGTGCTCTTTTTTTTTTCAGCTGTGGTCAAGAACCCGCCAAACAACCTTTGGATAATCGCTGCAGTGTTGGCCCCCATCGCCGTGGTGACGCTCATTATCATCATAATCACTGCTGTGCTGTGCAGAAAGAACAAAAATGACTTTAAGGCCGATGCCATCGGCAATCTCAATCCACGAGCGAAGGTATCTATCTATCTATCTATCTATCTATCTATCTATCTATCTATCTATCTATCTATCTATCTATCTATCTATCTATCTATCCATCTACCCATCTATCTATCCATGAATTTATTAATTCAAAACAATTCCTCTTATTTTCAGATGGCGTATCGGAGAGATGTGGGCTATTACCACCAGGTATCTACCTCTCTGTCTTTCCACTGTGTCAACTCGAGGT
>CAAKHC010002404.1:13475-26756 GCA_901007825.1 Macroramphosus scolopax
AGGATGAAGACAGAGCTGCTGGTTCAGATGGACGGCCTGGCGAAATCAGAGGACCTGGTGTTTGTACTGGCTGCCTCCAACCTGCCATGGTAACACATGAGCACACACCACATACATACAAAAATGACATCCAATAACCATGTTTGCAACGCTGTTAGATTCATAAATCGAGGTGTTTTTATGAAGTCCAGTTTGTGAAAAAGACATCAAATAACAAAGCTCTTATCCGCTGTGTGACTACAGATTTGTGACTGTTCCTACTCTTCTCTCAGGGAGCTGGACCACGCAATGTTGAGGAGATTAGAGAAGAGGATTCTGGTTGGTCTTCCCTCCTTGCCAGCTCGCCAAGCCATGATCTCTCATTGGCTGCCTCCTCTCAACTTCACAGGACGGGTGAAGCTACAAACTGAACTTGACTACGAAATTCTGGCAAAGGTGTGTCACATCAGGACTTGTTCAAACTGTTTTGGGTCCAGGCCGAAAATATTTCTGAATAATGGTGATGGGTCAGTATGCAAAATGATAAATGACAATTTGAAATTTGGTAGTACTTTTTACATTTTATCAGCATCTTTCATCATGTATTTATTTCCCTGTCCCAGCTTTTATACCCGGAAAAGAATGTGTATCCATCATTTATTGCCAGTGTTGTTTATCTCCTGTTCCAGGAGATGGAAGGTTACTCCGGCTCTGACATCAGACTGGTCTGCAAGGAGGCCGCCATGAGACCGGTCCGCAAGATCTTTAATGCTCTAGAGTCACATCAAGATGGTAGGACGAGACGTACACAGAGTGCTATTACTTTAATATACAACACTTCCCATTGTCCATTTTCAACATCAAAACAAAATCACCTTTGTAAAACGAGCGTAACGGCCTTCCCTACTTTAAAATAAGGGTCCAATGGTGTCAGATGAAATAAGCTTCCACATGAACCCTCTAAACGAACCAATCAGGATAAAAAACTCCACCATGAATTGATGAAGGTGCTCATTTGTACATGCACTTTTCTGTTTCAGCATAAATCAATTGAACAGCAACTGGTAAAGACGGATCAACTGTCATTTAGTCAGTGCCTTGCTTTGTGAAAGAAAACCGTGCATAATAAGGCACAACTCCCGGGGGGAAGTTTCTATTTGTGTGTTTTACAGGTTCATTATTTACCGATCGCCCAACCCTAACCTACAAGTTCTCTGTTATACTGTCACTGAATAAAACACAGTAGCCTCACTGGGATTCTCCTCTGCAGGAGACACCGACATGCCTGCCATCGAGTTGGAAACTGTGACAACAGCAGAGTTCCTGGACGTCATTGCACACACCAAACCTTCGGCCCGGAACCTGATGGAGAAATACACAGCCTGGGAGAGAGAGTACGAGTCTGTCTGATACTCACAAGTACAGGAGAAAGAAAGGAACTGCAGCACATCTGGATAAGAAAAGGATTTACCGTATACACATCAATTAACCTACTGCAGTTACAACACTACTTCAGTCATTGTATATTCACACATATTTTAATTCACTGATATCTTAGGACCTTGAAAAACATTGTTTGCAATAATACTGTTTATATATTTTATGGCTTTTGGGGGAATAATTCAACATTTCAACTAACTCTCACGTCAGTGAATAAAAATATTTCTCTTTAATGAATGTCTTAGTCCCTGTATTGTTTTTATCAGGAGGACGGCCAAGGACGGACAAAAGAAGAAAAGAGAGAGTGCTGAAATAATCAAAATGTGTGAATATAAATCAAACAGAGACCTGTCAGGTGGCAGTGCTACTATTTGTTGTTGTTTATCTGTACTATGACAGTAAGCACGATCGAACACAAGAGAGTAGTTAACAGCTGAATATTTTTTATTCAGACGTTGTACAATAAGACATGAAGACAAAACATGTATTTATACTGAGGCAACAGATTGATGTTGATAGAAAGAAGTCCAACACCGAAAACTACACGAAATCTTTTAGATGCTTCGTCAAACATATGAAGAATACAGGAGGTATCTGAAGGCTGATTGAATGAGGAAAACCCAAATAACTTGTTTTTTCCTCGTGTTTAAACAAGAATATGTACAAGTGAGGCTTCAACAGTGTTGCTCTTATAGAAGGTTCTTAAGGATGTGCTCCACAGCGTCTGGGAAACTGTCACATGTCAGGTGGGGAGGAGGGTTGATTTTATTCTCATCTCCTTCTCTGTATTTACCTGAAAGACAAAAGGAGAGAAGGTGGAATGTCATTACTTCATTACATGGCAAATGACATCACATCCCTGGGAATGTGCCTTGAAATATAGGTTAAATCAAGAAATCACGGAGGAGGATGAAGAATCTGGAAGTCAAACTGCTTGATCTTACCAGTTCGGACTAGAATCCCCAACATTCCTGTGTTCTGAGCTCCCCCCACATCATCCCTGGCATCCTGTGGTAACACAGCAGCAAAATAAACTGTAAAGAACAGTACACAGAAGCTCAAAAGATTTCTACAACAGAGAGTTTTTTTCTACAAGCTGGGGCAAGAGAGAAAGTGAGCCGTGTTCTAAAAATGAGGCGCTCCCTGCTCGGTCTGTGTGAGTCTCAGCTACATGTTGCAAATTAATTAGGTAGCTGTTAATGAATCACAAGTGACTATACTTACATCTCCTATCATGACAGCTTCCTGGGGGCTACATCCTAAATCGGCGAGAGCCTGTTTGAGGGAAAACAAGCAGAGAAACACGATTTGCTTAATTTACCGTTAACTTTTAACAATTAAAATTTAAAGTACACGACAAGATATATATCTGACCTGCCTGTGGAAGAGCTCCCAAATATATACAGTATATATGAATGTTTTAAATGTTTGTGCAAATGCCTCTTGTTGTTTCTTACTTGACAAAACAGTGGAAAAACAGGAACGCGTCAATGCCTAACCTGTTTGAAAAACTGCTTTTCTGGCTTCCCCACCACAGTAGCTTTAGAGTCGGTGGCGTACTCCAGCCCCGTTACGAAGGGCCCGGGGCCGAGGGACAAACCATCCCTCGTTTTGTAGTACCGAGCCTTATGGATAGCAATGAGAGGAGCGCCATCCAGAATCATTCTGGGGAGAAAGAACATGATTAACTGCACAATATTTTAAAAAAATATCTGTTAAGAAAAGGGAGGAAAACTTCTTGTTGGGTATATTTGATTTTGTTATGTAATAACACCGATAAAAAACTACAAGCTGTTCCTCCATGTAAGCAGTCATGTGACCTGTCACCTCACAATGTGCATTACTGGATTCATCACCTGAAAGCTTTGTTCAGCGTTTGGTAGTTAAAGTGATCAGGAGCGAGTCCGACGACGACAGCGTTCGGTTCAGACGTGTCGATGCCTGTAAATTGGAAGGACATACTGTATGTACACTATTGGCAGTCCTGAATACACACACACACACAGACACTTGGCTGCGTACCAGCGAAGTCTTCCAGAGCGCTGTCCTCCACCAGCAGCAGTGGCCGGTGTTCTTTCTGCTCTATCAGACTTCTCGCTGCGCTCAGAGATGTGAAGATCTCTTTTTCCTGCAGGGAAAAGCTCATTTAAGCTCACTGTTTAAAATTAGATAGAAAACAATAAAGCAGCAAACTATTTCTTTTTTGTCTTTACATGGTAACAATGAAGCTTTCACATGGAAAGATTAAAAGACACAACTGCAGAGTTTCTAGCTTATGATCCAGGTATTAGTACTCGTGTTGTTTGACATGCGATAACTCAAAACCACAAAGAGTATTTCACCTGGAGGTCAAAGTTGAGTCGTTGCAGTCGGTCATATAACTTCTTCTTACTCTCCTTTGTCGTGTTAGTAACAAACTTCACAGCTACAGACGCCTGCCGCAACCTGACAGCATCCAAACAAATAATGAATTAATAATAAATGTGTTTTTTCCAGTGGATTGACAGCAGCCAGTGGGCATTAGTGGCTCTTATTGCTGCTCCCTCTTTACGAGATGAACTGGTGGAGCGGCGGTGTTGTAATTAGTTTTCAATCATACAATAACCTCCAGACTCTTGACCGTGGCCTGACTCGGTTTCCTACCTGTTGAGGGCGTCCTGCGCCCCGGGCACTGCTGTTTCTTCTATATGCAGAGTGCCGCTCAGGTCGATTAGAACGGCCTTCAGAGCCCGTCTGCTCGCCATCCTGGTGACCTGGACAAAGTGAGTGCGACGAGGTTGAGACAATGTGTTGCAGTGATGCAGTGAAATGTGGGCATGATGTGGGCTCAGCCTGTTTTTTGACCTGCATGTCTTCTGAAACATTGTTGAATAATAAACAATGACCAGCATTTTCAGTATATTGTTATAGTTTTTCAAAGACTAAGTTTGACATATTATATTCTTGTTTTGTTGAAATAAATTAAGCAATATAGAATGTAATGATAACCCATGTTGCCATTTGGTCCCCCTGCTTTCACTTTCATCTATTTTGACTGAACATAAAAAGCCAATTAATCAACAGTGGTCATGTTCATCAGGTTTTCATCCTATAAAAAAAACTCCAGCTGCGGCAAAGCTCTCTTAGATAAAAGCTGCTTGGCTTGTACTCTCTGATTACGATTTTTCAACTGCTAAAAATCACCATGTCCGCTGTAAATGGAGCTTTACTCAGTTTTAGAAAAAAAAGCTTACTCTTTCATAATAATGTTTTTCTTTTTTTAAAGATTATTCGCTCCTAATCATAATTCACATCGGTAGTGGCAGAATTTAGCAGATTACTGCGTTGTTCAAACCTACATCAGGACAAACTGAGAGGATTATTGACTGGTTTGTCCCCAGAATTGATGGTTTTCTGCCTAGAATAAAGATCTGGGGATTGGATTTTATTGGAATTTGACTGTGATCCCCTATTATTTAGACATGCTTGGATTTCTGTCATGTAGTTATCAATGTGAGGGTACTCACACACACGTACACAACGCTTGTAAATCATGTATCTGTTCAGCTTGTAGCAGGAAGCTAAGCTGAGAATACGCTTATTTCTCTGCCAATGTGTCAGTGTGTGTGTGGCAGTGCTATTACGAAATTATGGCTGTAGCTTAACAAGGTACACGATTGTTAACATTAACTACTAATTATTGAAGTCATGACTTTATGACTTTTGTCCTCTTCATTATCTACTTTTATACTCTGTTCAATTACAATTGCATGCAAACATTATCATTCACACTAATAATTTGAGTCCCATTGAATTTTCCTTTGCATATTGTTCAGCCCTTCTCTAATTAGTATAGTAAATAGGAATGTTTTGATACAATTGCACCTACTAAGGTGAAGGTAGTCTCTGGTAAGACGAGATCTTCATGGAGAAATGCCACATTGGTAAAAACAGAAAAAAGGAGAACGTTTGGAGTTATTAACCTTTAATTACTGACAGCTGCAGCAGCTGTGGTGATGAAGGTAACTTAGGTTCATAGAACATTAACCTCTGAACAGCAGCATTGGCGAAGCTGCCTTTCATTATACTACTAGTGGCACATAAAGCGACTTCAATATAAATACGTGATGTTTTAACCGTACAAAAGGCGCAATAAGTGTATACATTGTTTAAGTTAAGTCAGGAAATCCTATAACTAGCCAACCTTTATTGGTAGCTTCTTCTCTGGCTGCTTCCGGTTTACTTCTTCTTCGGCGATTTAAAACGGACTCATGATGTTTGCTTGGTGGTGAATGTCGCCCCCTAGCGCTCCACCTGCAGCTGTCTCCAGTGTTTTGGAAGGGAAAAATCGAATCACTCTATACCCCCGAAATCATAGACCATAATCCGTTAAGAGGGTTATCTTTAACCACTTAACCACTCATTGCAATAATAAAAAAACATATGTGTCCCATTCCACTAACAACTAACAGATATATCGCATTAGTGGGTCTTTTAAGGCATTCCGATAGATTTAATATGGTGGGTGGTATTATGAAAATGATAAAAACCTTCTCTCTGCATGATGCCAGACAGCACTGAGCAAATCCTCTTTTAACGACTCCTCTTTGTTTGCATAACTATTATGTATCTCAAATTATAGAAAACATGATGTTGAAGAACCAATGTGTTTACGTCTGAGGAACGTTTCTAAATGATTTCCATCTAGAATGTATGTCCAGTTCAGTTGGTTTAAGTTATATTCTATTATGGTTAAGCCCTCCAACTGCCTTTATTTAAGTTGTTTTTTCCGCTTCTTCGTGTTGATGAATAATATTTGAATGCCTTCTGAAAGGTTCTTCTGACAGTCTGATATATTTTTAGGGTTTTGACCAGGCTAGCTTTTCTTCTCATTCTAAAAATGCTCCTCCATATAATCGATTCAACAAAATAAATGAATAGTTTTGAAGTTAATGTGAACCTATCAAAGGGTAAACATATTCTTTGGGAGCAAACTTGGTATAACACACGTTTACAAGAGGCTGAAAAAAGCAAAAACTGTACATATAAACAAATAAAAAGAAGAGTAATAGAAAAGCTGCTTCTCCAAAATGTTCTTCAAGCTCAAAACAAATTGTTGATTTATTATATGAAAAGCAGAGACCCAAACACCACGTTGTGACCTGTGAAGTGCAGATACATATTCAAGTACAGTGGCCTGTGATCTCTTACAGGTTTTATCGGACGCCAGAGCTAAACTCGGACTAATCACAGATCAAGTGGATTAACTGTGAATATCTCCTTGATAAACATATGTTTCTAATTCCAGCAGATCCCCCTTTTCCCTCCCACAGATTTAGGGGGAGAACTAGTGTTAATGAAAATGTTTTTGAAGCTTAACAGGGCAGGAAACTGTGATAATTCACAACATATGGGGATTATTAATGAAGTGGAGCAGGGGAAATGGACACATGTGGAGCTTAGAGGTGTCTGTCAATAGTTGCACACAGCAGAGGTAGAACATATAAATATAAAACACAATTTGTTTTTATTTCTTCTGCTTACAAACTTGTAGAAAAACAAGTTCTGGAAAATCCAAATGCAATTGATATTTATTTCAAATTGACTAACCATGTCAATGCCATCTCAAATTTACAGCACTGATATGGTAAAATATGTAAAATAGTACAATGATACATTGTTTTTAAGCTGTATTTGGCAATACTGCTTAAATTTACAGTATAAGTTTAACAACATTAATTTAAAAGTACAGTACAACAAAATGTCTTGGTCAGGAAGTTACAGCTAAAAAATAAGGTTCCACTGACAAGGAATAAAGTTCATATTTCCATCACATTAAACTGTAGTTCAAACTGGAACAGCCTTCCCGATAGTATGTTAATTAATCCAACAGTTAAATCATATTTCTGTTACTTTTTTTTTATTTATTTTTTCCTGCTTAATAGTAAAAATATTACTTGGGCGTTCAGTTGAGTGTTGGGCAACTCCACATACATAAAATTATCTAAAGCCTCAAGACCCAAAACAGCCCAACTGCTGATACTTCATCACCTTCAGTCAATCGTAACACCTTTCTACTTTGTGACAATAAAATCAAATATCTAATATACATAACACAAATCAATATGAAATCATTGATTGATTAATGACTGTTCAGTGTCTTTAGTGTGTGTGTGTGTTTGGTTGGTTGTTCCTCAGCACATGCGCCTCGTCCTCTGGCATCATTTTGTCAGCTGACTCATCATCACCCAAACAGCAACAACAGGACGATGCAGGCTGAATTCACTATTATTAAGGGCACTGGAAACACACAGAAGTAAAGAAAAACAGAAAATGAACGTGTGTAGTTGTTGATCTCTGCTTCAATTTGGTCAGACTGTCAGTCCTGTGCATTTATTTCTATAAGACATATCCTAATTCAAACAGTATATTGACAATATTCTATTTAGGGAAATTATAACCACATCAAATGTTGATGCATTTAGGAAAATCTGTTTTGGGTAGTTAAGGAATCAGTTGTCTTGTAGCAAAATATCAAGTATTTATTGGCACTATTATGAGATGGGTTCAATGAATAATCACATCTGCTACAAATGACATTTTCTTTGTCCTAGGAGGAATGTGTTAATATTTCATGAGGGAAAGGAGCCCACCTCTCATGACGGTCCGGACAGAGCGAATGAGAGTGAGGACTTGGGCTTTGATTCCTGGGTCATCCCCAAAACCTCCAACTCCCTGGTCAACACCCCAGCCAACTGGATCGATTGAAAGAGAAAGAGGATTATGAGTCTTAATGTGGGCAAATACATGTCAGTCCGCGTCACACAGCTCTAATGAGGAAACCTAAGTGTCCTAACTAAAATATGAGAGCTTAGAAGACAGTCAACAGTAATGGTAACTGTTAACTTTACCGTTGTGCACAAGTGAAAGTAACGTAGAACTCAACACACCTAGCTAACTGTTAGCTGCTTATAGCAGCGATATGTCAACAAAATGTACAATGTATGCTGTGTATGTCACGGCAGAAGACTTACTCTTGCTGAGAAACCTCTCCTCATGCAACACGGCGACGGCATTTATGCACAGAATAGCGGTCTGGATGAGAGAATACAGCGTAAACGCCATGCTGGCAACTTATTCTCCTCCTCCGACCGCCTCCCTCCCTCTTCTACCACTCCCAGGGAAGCTGGCCGTAAAGAAGCAGCGGGTGTCGTGCAACATGAGCGAAGGAGGACGCGCACGGCCGCTCGTGCGTTCACTGCAATGCAGCGCTATCAGTCGTGAATCAAATAATGGAGATCAATGTTTTACACCCCGATTGCAATGATGTCTATTCTCCTTCTTATCTTTTTATGGGCCTAATATGTATTAGTTATTTGTATCTGTTATGTGTTTGCATTTAGCCTATGCCTATAGGCCTATGTGTTTTTATTTCACCATCTCATATTTATAATTTGTGACTATGGTTTTCTATGTTTTCATCCAGTTTGAGTGCATAAAATTATGAGTAATGACATTTACTCAACAATCGTGCTTCGGAAATTACATTTTCAAGGCATTTTAGTATAGGACACAACCTTCTGGGTTATGTATAGACTTTTAATTTACACATAAATAGTAGAGAAACTACAAGAACATAGGGTATTTAAATACATCTGCATTAACAGCTTATAATGATAACATTTTTCTCAGTAGATGACAACTTTTCATTCAGTTCATTCTATAAACAAAATGGACAAGTTGTCCTTGTTCCTCTTTCTGACATACACTTGACCGCCCCATCATCATTAACATTTGTTTTTGTTTAACATTAGAATAAATTATATTTTTCACAATCAGGGCCTTTAGGCCTCGATACTCAAATTAACAGACGGACAAACACATATAGTCAGAGTGTGAGTTTCAGTATTTTGTACAGGTGGATAAAATATTTTACAAGGTAGATATACAATTGTGGCAAAGCTCAGTCTGTTGCTCTTTGAGGCAAGGACAATCATTCAGAGGGCAGAAAGTACACAGAACATCCATTCAACATCGGCACCCCAAACAAATTGTAAAGGCAGACTCGGCAGCGGACAATACTGATATTCAACTTTGGGTGAAAGTCAAGCCTGTATGTTGTTTGTCAGAATACATCTGGGAAAAATCAATTTCAAGGTGCCTTTGAGCAAAGGATTTAAATCCAAGCTCCTCCGTTGAAGAGCGCTTCTTAGCCATATAGATGTGATGCTGTTTTGAGGTAACATTTCCTGTACTTTAGGATGAAATGCTCACAGTTAATAAATGTTGATATGTTTCTTTTTTCGCTTTAGGGTCCCTAGTTGGTGATACCACAGCAACAACAACAACAACAACAGCAACAATCTTAGTGTGACGACTGTCCTTATCCAGTCTTGTTGTATATACAGTTACACGGCCAGCAGCAGTCCGAGTCACGAACAAAAGCATCCAGTCTTACTGAACCCGTGACTCTTCGTCTACTAAAAACTTGGAAAAGATCGGTTTGTCTCTGAAGAAGTCTACGGCTGCATTCCTGGTGGTCTCCCACGTCCCTTGAAAAGTTCACAGAGGGCGAGAGAGGCCGAGGTCGCTTTGGTCCTGGTTGGGTAAAGCTTTGAGGCTGCCTGCCAGCACAGCAGTGACGAGAGAACGCAAATCATTTTTTCACCTGATGTCAGTGCCAGTTTGTGTCCCTTAGGTTCAGTTAGCTTTAGGAAGTAAATCACAACCGGGGGGAACAAGAAACAGGGATGAAGCGTTTACCAGCATGCTACCATGCCAGTACAAACTGGTCCAAAGTGTGATGAAGAGTTTAAGCGCAGGGTTATTAACAGAGACAGCTAAAGAGAAATCACTGCCCCAGGAAATGAATTATATATAAAGTGTCATATTCTCCTCTATTTGTGTCTCTCGAGTTTGTGTGGGATTTTTTTTTTCCACTCTTGGGCTGCGTCCACATCCTGGTGGCTTCCTCCCCCGAAATGGGATTTCGACGACTCAGCCTGGGAAGACAATGAATAAATAAATAAATAGATAAAAATGGAACGTGACCAGTCTAATTAAACACAGACAGAGATATAGTTATTGCTGGTTAATTTACTCTGCTTTATGATGGTAAAATGTTTATATCTTCAAGTGTAGATTTTGTCTATTAATAAAAACAAGTATCATATAAATTCGAAGATAGTTTTATTTACCTTTCAGCTACTTATTAAGATGGGAGCTGATCTTTTCTTTTCTGATGATGTTTGCGTAGGGAATCTGAAAGAAACAAAAGTTAGAGACCATGTTAGACAAATCCTAAACAAAAGCATACATATCAAATTGTTAGAGCTAAACAATAAAAGCATCTGAATGATTTCTGGGAATTTAACTTCTTGGTAAAACAATTTAACTTCTTCACCACAATTATAATTTCAAATGAGAACATTAAAACGATTTGCAAGATGTGTGAAGTTTAGATATGATCGATCAAAATTCCCAAATATGATGCGACATTCATTGTTTTACTACGCTGGAACGTCTGTGTGAAATTAAAGTGTCATTACTCTCAGGCGGATCCATCTGCTGCTTCGAAGACACGTTTGTTTTTGAATGTTTTTACGCGTGCGAGTGAGCGTCCGCCTGCACGCGCTTATAAATGAGCTTGAGTGCCTGTTAGGTCGTCTTGTTTTTTGTGGTTACATACGTGCAACACGCTCTTGTGTCTGCTCTTTTTTGTACATGCAGGGTTTGTGATTGTGTGCACGAGAGCGTGTGCGGTTGTTGTATGTGTCAGAAATCAAAGACAAACGCCGTCCGTCAGCTTGTCTGCCGGCTGCTCGGATGATTGATGTGGAACAAAACACTCAGACGGCAGAAGAGGAGCTTCTCACCCGTGAAAGACAAACTAGATGATTGGCTTTACCTTTTATTTGAACCTCAGAAATGTCCCGTCAATTCCGAACTGATGGCTTTATCTATTTAATTTTGGTCATTTCTTTACGGCGTGACTTTCTTATTGCAAGGCTCTCTTTTTCCAAAGCAAACTGTGATGCTTTTTCAAATGCATGTATCTCGGAAAGGATGTTTTATTTGTCGGTTTAAGGCTGAGCAATGATATTTATTCTCAATCAGTCTCCTGCACTGATTGTGTCATTAGCAGTCTCACCATCTGTAACTGTTGGACCATCTCCTCTCTGTAGGCGAGCTCTCGTTTCATCTGGTCCTGGAAATTATCTGAAATTATTGTTAAAAAAAATCTATGATTAGCCGGAGCAACATTATCATTTTTAGTAGCTGTTAAGGTGCAGTTATGAAGTGAGATGATGAGTGAATGAAGGATGAAGACGAGGAAGAAAGAACCACTGAGTAAGGGAGGATGCCCTTCAGTGTATGGAAAGGAAAAGCAATAAAAAAAAAGACTCACGGAAGACAGGGAACGGTGAGGTGCCCTTCAGAGCATGGAACTCTTGCTCCAGTCTCCTCCTGAAGTCTATTTGCTCCAGCAGAACCTTCTGGAGCTCCTCTGCAGAGGCAGGAAGGTAAAACAACGAGAGATAAAGGAGAGGAGAGTCGTCTGTTAGAACACATGCAGTAAAACGTTGCGTATCTCACGGTCTTTGCTGTGTGTGCTACAACTAACGATTCCAACAACCTGTGTGTGTCAAGCTGTCTGCCTTTACCTTTCTCCATGTTCTCGACATCCTTCTTTTGCGGCACAGGAGAGGAGGCCTCTTGGCTTTGATCACCTGATGACAAGGAGAGAATTCCAGAGAATATAGGTATTGTATTTGACCACATGCTGCACATATCCAAAGTATTGTCCATTTGAATCCTTCTGTATTAATTCTGCTCCACCAGGGTGTCCTCATTATCTAAAAAACAAACTGTGGCGTCAGTCAGCTGAGCGCTGTAATTCACTCGTTTGGCCTCTAGGTGTCAGTGTAAGCCTGCGGTAAGAATTTGTGGACGTTGAAGAGTGCAGCTCTTTGCAGCATCCACTCCCTTTGCATCTTCAGTCTCCTCTTGTGGGCAGATCATGTTGCTTTGCATTAAGAAAAGAACATCACATGCATCCAGAAGTAAACTGGATTTGTAGCTTTTAAAACGGACGTTAAAGCGTTGAGAGCTGATAAGTGATAAATCTATGTTGTGAAATACTAAAAAATAGAGAGCTTGCAGGTATTGTGCTGTACTTGTATGATAATCTCAAAGTGATACTTTTTATGTGTGTGTGTGTGTTTGAATTGTTGTGTAACACACTGAAAAATATGTAAATTCATGTAACCCAATACTATGAATGTGCAGCACTTCATGATTTTGATGATGTATGTTTTGTGCTTTTACAAGCTTTCTTACAGCTGGAGATTTGATTTAGTTTGTGGCTTTAAAACTTTCCTTATTTAAACAACCTTGCTATCACATGCCGCTCTGAAATGCACCAGTTGGTAAGTGTTGTTTCTGTTGTATCAGTTTGTGCCAGTGACGATGAGGCTGTGAGCGCCTCGAATGAAGCGATCCGCCACCCTCGATATGTATATTCTCCTCCAGTCATTTCACATCCCGGCTCCTTAAGTCTTCCTCCACTCTTTTCTCTCTCATTTAGAGCAGAGAGAGTTCTCCTCTCGTCCCTTCTCTCCTTTCCTCTCCTCTCTCTGTCTCATTTGACAAGCAAATTTGCAGACAGTGCCCGAGGATAACAACCTCGTTTGACAGTCAATTAACCGTGAATAGTCAAAGCCAAAGCGGTTTGCATTACATAAATGGAAAATTAGATTATTTTTTCTCCCTAGAAACAGAGGGAGAGTTTAAAGACAGTGGAGGTGGGTGTGTGTGTGTGTGTGTGTGTGTGTGTGTGTGTGTGTGTGTGGGTACTGGCAGGACATGAAAGTCAAGCTGACA